>JAYMTT010000712.1:0-11732 GCA_036898025.1 Hypseocharis bilobata
GGAGAGGGAGAAAAAGATTTCTAGATAAATAATACTAAAAATTAAGAAGAAGAAAAAAAAGGAATTTTTTTATTACTATAAAAAAATACTACAATAAAAAATATCTTCGCTGGAAGTGGAAGGCAGAGACAGCACTTTGGTTGGTTCGGCTGGGTCCGATTCGTCTTCTTCGAATCCTATTCCTCTCCAACGAACGATTTTATTCATTTACGCTGGCTTTTGTTTGGCTGACTATTTTTTTACAACGTTGACCCCTCAATCCTGCTGTTTTTTGTTTGAAATTTTGAGGATTAATTTAAAAAAAAAACTTTTTTATCTCAATAATTGACACGAAATGGACTATAATCTTATTTTTGGTGCGATCTTACATCTTACGTAATTTTTGTTTGTCGACTGTAGTCAGTATTTGAAACATGAGCACGATTCCTATCTTGAATATCATTATACTAGACTTTTGTACTTTTAAGTCTCATGACCTTAATTTTAGGGTTTGATCAAGATGTCATAGACACGGAACTACGATTACTTGATTTACCTTTGTTATTTGAAAAAATTATTTACAACGATCAACTTTTAAATTGTGTATATACAAAATCATTAATTTACATTAATATTATGATTATGTAGTTTTATTGCTTGGTTTTTAAAGAATAATTTATTGAATTGTACACTATTAGTCTTAAATATAAATTTTTAAATAGCTCTTAACATTCGATTCCAGATCACGATTGTCTTTTACCCCTTAAGGGCACTTGGAATTTTTTTCATACAAGTTTCATTTTATCTTTTTTGAGTAATATTTTTCGTATAAGTTTTATCTTATTTTCGTTCAGTAACAAGTTAATGAATCCAAAGATCAATTTTACTAATAGCATTGAAACCTCAAGCTTGAGAGGATAAGTTTTTGAAGAAAAATTTGTTAAAAATTATCAAATTATTGTAACTATATACTTATAATAATAGTGTGGTGAGTGTTTTTTTTTTTTTGCTGAATAATAATAGTGTGGTGAGTTGGGACATGGTTGCATGACCAGAACATGTTAGCATGATGATGATGATGATGATGATGATGCATAATATATAGTGAAGGAATGTGGCAGGTGAGATGAGTCCAAATGCTATGGTTTTTGAGACTCTAAAGGCCAAATCTTGTATGGTCAATTTGGGATTTGCTCTGCTTGTCTTGTCCAATGAGTCAACTTGGTGTCTCCTTCCCTTTTTCAGCAGCTTATCTTTTGTTGTCTGATGATGATGTAGATTTTGTAGAGCTTCATTTGTTTTCTTCTCTGCTGGATCATATATATATATATATATATATATATGCAGCTGGTTGAGCTAGTTGGGTTTAATTTCCAGGAACATGATATGATGTTTCTTTAACATATGTGTTTGTACATGACATCTAAGAATGATAGAGTAGAGCATTCGCGCGCCTGCCGGAGGTCTATGATGAAAAGAAGAAGAAGAAGATGATGATGATGATGGCAAGAAAAAAAAAGAAAGAAGATGATGACATTTTGTTACCACAAAGCATAAAAAGTAGTAGTAATTTTGGTGTTGTTTTTGCCATGACAAGATCATTGCATGTATATATGTGATACTAGTAAGGATAGATTGTAATCACATGCAATTTGTTTTCTGATCCGAATATGATATTGACATGTATCTTTTAATTATTATTATGATCAATAGATTAATATTACTGGATTCATGTTGGGTATTGTGTTTACGACATGAAATTTACATTAAGGGGGATTTGCTAGTCACCAAAGTGGCCAAATCTCATTGTAAATTTCGAATAAA
Organism: Hypseocharis bilobata; assembly: GCA_036898025.1. NCBI lineage: Eukaryota > Viridiplantae > Streptophyta > Magnoliopsida > Geraniales > Geraniaceae > Hypseocharis > Hypseocharis bilobata. The sequence continues at coordinate 1,804 of JAYMTT010000712.1, forward strand.
GTTTTTAGCTTTAAATCTGAAATTTTGTGATGGATTATTTGTTAGTCACCAAAGTGGCAAAATCTTAATGTTGATAAATTTCAGATTGACTTTGTAAAATTTTGAAATTCTTGATGTTTGATTTGTTAGTCACCAAAGTGGCCGGATCTTTATATATGTTTGAATTTCAAATTATAATGTTTGTTTAATTGCCCATAATTTTGATTACATGATGATTATTTGTTTATGGGTAAATTAAAGTCCATATTGTACAAACTTATGATCTACTGAAAAGGTTAATCATTATGCTTATTATGGGTATAATCATGAATCTACATAGTTTATTTGTCATGAAATGTCTAGATCCCAAAGGAAATAGTATTTTATGATCTAATGAATGCTAATAGGGTTATTGATTTAAATTAGTGTTGATTACCCAAAGGTAGCACTAATTTATTATGATTCAATTACCCAAAGATATGATTATATAAGCATGTTGTTTATCATCGTATGGATAATTACCCAAAGGAGTTATTCATAATTATTTGTGATACAAGATTTTCAAATTATAGTTTGTGTTATATTCAAAGCTTTATGTGTGAGTTTCATTCTTATTATGTTTGTTCTATAATGGCAGTATCTTATCCTGGTAGTTTACAGACTTCAAGTATACCCCTACTTAACGGAACCAACTTCTCTGAATGGAAAGAGAAAGTTGAGTTCACTCTGGGAGTAATGGACTTGGACTTAGCACTGTTGAAAGATAAGCCAGCTGAACTTACTGTTGAAAGTAGTTTGGCTGACATTACAGCCCATAATGCTTGGGAGAGGTCTAACAGACTGAGTTTACAGTTCATTAGAATGTCAGTTGCCGAAAACATAAAGGCAAGTCTCCCAGTAACAGATCTCGCTAAGGAATACATGATAAATGTTGAGGATCGCTTCAAAACTGCGGATAAATCTCTTGCAGGAAAGTTAATGAAGGATCTTATGAGCATGCGTTATGATGGTTCTCGGACCATGTATGAGCATGTGATGGACATGAATAATATTGCTACTAAGCTAGGGAAGTTAGGATTACCGGTGGATGAGGGCTTCCTCGTTCAATTTATTCTGACTTCCTTACCTTCTCAATATGGGCCATTCCAAATTCATTACAACACTATAAAGGATAAGTGGGGTGTAAATGAGTTGGGAAATATGTTGGTTCAGGAGGAGCAAAGGCTGAAGGAGCAAGGAACGAGTACATCACAGGCTCATATTGCTACTCAAGGAGCATCAAAGAAATTTGGGAAGTTGTCTGAAAAAGGCAAGAATCGTGCACAACCCAAAATGAATGAGAAATCCAAGCCAAGCTTTAAGAAGAAAGACAATGAAAACAAATGTCGATTCTGTGGGAAACCCGGACACTTTCAGAAGGATTGCGACAAACGTCGCCAATGGTTCGAAAAGAAGGGTGAGTCCTTGGGCTTCACAAGTTTTTTCGAATCGAATGTGATTGTTGTCCCACCCAATACTTGGTGGATTGATTCTGGTGCTAATGTTCATGTTTCGAATTCTTTGCAGGGATTCATTATGACCCAAACTACAAGTCCAAATGAAAACTATCTACTTATGGGAAATCAAGATAAGGCTCCGGTTAAAGCAATTGGGACCTTCCGATTAGTTTTAGATAATGGTTTTCATTTAGATTTGTATCACACTCTTTATGTTCCAACAATTTCTAGAAATTTGATTTCTGTTTCAAAACTAGATAATGATGGATTTTGTTTTGAGTTTGGGAATAATTGTTTTTCATTATTTAGAAATTCTAAAGTTATTGCTTCTGGTATTATGGTTGATGGTTTGTATCGTTTAAATCTAAACAACATCGAAGCAAGTATGGCCCTGCAAAGTAGTGTTGAAACTAAATATAATAAAAATTCCTCATTCTTATGGCATAAAAGATTGGGTCACATTTCCAGTGAAAGAATGAAAAGATTAGTAAAGGATAATGTTCTCCCAAACTTAGACTTTTCAGACTTTATTACGTGTGTGGATTGTATTAAGGGTAAACAAACCAAACACAGTAAGAAAAATGCCACAAGAAGTACTGAGCTCCTTGAAATAATACATACAGATATTTGCGGACCTTTTGATGTTCCAACTTTCGGTGGTGAAAAATATTTTATCACATTTATCGATGATTTTTCACGTTACAGTTACATTTATTTATTGCATGAAAGATCTCAGTCAGCAGAAGTATTAGAACATTTTGTGACTGAGGTTGAAAGGCAATTAAATAAAAAGGTGAAAAACGTTCGATCTGATAGAGGTGGTGAATATTATGGCCGTACCACTGAAATGGGACAATTACCTGGCCCTTTTGCCAAGTACTTAGAAAAGCAAGGCATTCGTGCACAGTATACTATGCCAGGTACGCCTCAGCAGAATGGTGTTGCAGAAAGGCGTAACCGAACTCTCATGGAAATGGTTAGGAGTATGTTGAGTAATTCAACCTTGCCCATTATGTTGTGGATGTATGCTTTAAGAACCGCTGCTTATATTTTAAATCGGGTTCCTAGTAAAGCTGTTCCAAACACTCCCTTTGAACTTTGGACCGGTAGGAAGCCCAGTTTACAGCACCTTCATGTTTGGGGGTGTCCAGCGGAAGCTAGATTGTACAACCCACAAGAAAAGAAATTGGATTTTCGAACAGTCAGTGGTTACTTTATTGGTTACCCAGAAAAATCCAAGGGATACAGGTTTTACTGTCCAAATCATAGCATGAGAATTGTTGAAACCGGTAATGCCAGATTCTTTGAGAATGGTGATATCAGTGGGAGTTCTAACACTCGCAATGTGGTCATTGAGGAAATAAAGGTAGCATTCCCTCCTCCCTCAATTCCTCAAGAATTAGTTGTGCCTGATGTTGTTGAACAGCCTAACAACATTGAACACTTAAATGACCAACCACTTAATGATGATGTCGTAGTCATTGAAGATGTAGTTGAACCACAACCAGAAGTGCCATTAAGACGTTCTCAACGAGAACGAAGATCGGCCATTTCTGATGACTATGTGGTATATCTTCAAGAATCTGAGTTTGATATAGGGAAATGTAATGATCCGGTTTCATATTCACAAGCCATTAGGTGTAACGATTCTACAAAATGGATTGAAGCCATGAATGAAGAGCTAAAATCTATGGATGAAAATCAAGTCTGGGAACTCGTCGAATTACCTGAAGGACACAAATGTGTTGGGTGTAAATGGGTCTTCAAGACCAAACTTGACATGAACGGCTTTATCGAACGATTTAAAGCCAGACTTGTTGCCATGGGTTATACTCAGAAAATTGGCGTTGATTACAAAGAGACCTTCTCTCCTGTGTCAAAGAAGGACTCCCTTAGAATCATTATGGCACTTGTAGCCCATTATAACTTGGAACTACATCAAATGGATGTGAAAACTGCTTTTCTGAATGGGGATTTGGAAGAGGAAGTCTACATGAAGCAACCTGAAGGCTTCGTCGTAAAAGGAAAGGAAAATTTGGTCTGCAAACTTAAGAAATCAATTTATGGACTGAAGCAAGCCTCCCGTCAATGGTATTTTAAGTTTCACAATACCATTACCGCTTTTGGGTTTGTGGAAAACACTGTTGATCGGTGTATATACCTGAAGATTAGTGGGAGCAAGTTCATATTTTTGGTTCTGTATGTTGACGATGTATTGCTCGCAAGTAGTGATCTTGGATTACTGTACGAAACCAAGAATTACCTCTCTAAAAAATTTGATATGAAAGATATGGGTGAGGCATCCTACGTGATAGGAATAGAAATATTCCGTGATCGACCACGTGGACTATTAGGACTGTCTCAGAAAGGTTACATAGATCGAATTTTAGAGAGATTTGGAATGAGTACATGTTCTCCAAGTGTTGTTCCAATTCATAAAGGAGATAAATTCTCTTTGGATCAATGTCCAAAAACTGACTTGGAACAGAAAGAAATGGAAAGTATTCCTTATGCATCTATTGTGGGGAGTTTGATGTATGCACAGGTCTGTACTAGACCAGATATCAGTTTTGCAGTTGGAATGCTAGGGCGTTACCAAAGTAATCCCGGCATTGAACATTGGAGAGCTGCAAAGAAGACAATGAGATACTTAAAGGGAACAAGAGATTACATGCTCACATTCAGGAAATCTGATCAGTTAGAGGTGATCGGATATTCAGATTCAGATTATGCTGGATGCGTTGACTCAAGAAAGTCCACTCTTGGTTATGTTTTCCAATTAGCTGGAGGAGCTATATCATGGAAGAGTGCGAAACAGAGTTCCATCTCTACATCCACCATGGAAGCTGAATTTGTAGCTTGCTTTGAAGCCTCTATTCATGCTGTTTGGTTGCGAAATTTTATTTCTGGACTTGAGATTGTCTCCTCAATATCCAAGCCCATGAAATTGTATTGTGATAATAGCGCAGCTGTATTTTTCTCCAAAAACGACAAGTATTCAAAAGGAGCTAAACATATGGAATTAAAGTATCTTGTCGTTAAGGATGAAGTTCGGGAACAAAGAATATCCATAGAATACATAAGTACTCAGCTTATGGTCGCTGATGCATTAACGAAAGCGTTACCACCCAAGACATTTATGGAACATGTTAGCAGAATGGGTCTTGAGCATGGAAACGCCTAGTCATTGTATTTCCATATTATGTAACACTTATCTTTATGGATATTTTGAATTCAATAAACGTTGTTTCTGATTTTTTCTGCTTTAAATTATAGATCATATGCATATTATGCTTAAAATATTAAAGTAGAAAGTCTTGCAATAAGACAATTATGTGGACTTTAAGTGTCACTTACAGATTGTATTAGAAAGGTTATTAATGATGTGGTACATGGAAGGAAATATATCGATTAAATGATGTATGCCCGCCATGACTCACATTAGTAGTCTATCTTCATCGTAGCAATGAACTTATATTTGTGTTTTGAATTTCATGCAGGCGAGAGAACAGCTATTTGGAGGCAAAGACGACCTCTCACCATCACTGGTCATGCCAAAATTTGAAGTGAGCGACTTAGAGAGCTTAAAAGGGAAGTATGACACAGTGGTCTGCCTTGATGTTTTGATCCATTACCCTCAGAACAAGGCAGATGGAATGATTTCCCATCTTGCCTCGCTGGCAGAGAATCGATTGATTCTGAGCTTTGCACCGAAGACATTTTATTATAATCTATTGAAGAGGATAGGAGAGTTGTTCCCGGGGCCTTCAAAGGCAACGAGGGCGTATCTCCATGCGGAGGCAGATGTGGAGAGGGCACTGCAGAAGGTTGGGTGGAGGATAAGGAAGAGAGGTCTTATCACTACGCAATTTTATTTTTCAAGGATCGTTGAAGCTGTTCGTGCATAAAATAGGAAGAGAGGTTAGCTTGATTTTTGCCTTTTTCTACTTGTTTTGTTTCTAGAAATGTTTAGGATAACTCTTAAGCACTTTGTAAAGCCCTAATTTTCCATGACTGTTGTCATTCTATGCATGTATTTATTATATATACCGGTGTATACTAGATGTCTCTTAATATAAATTTTCATGCATATTGGAAAACCTATGTGTTCTCTATCTAAAGTTCTTACTTGTCCACAGTTTCATTAGCTATCACTTGTTAGTTAGTGTACTCTAGTTGGCATGAATTTTTGCACCACATAGGTGACTAGTCTACTATTTTTTCAAATGTTGACGTGTTCGTATTTCAATATTCACAAGTGCAATAGGGCGACTGAAGGTACCAAATTAAGTTTTATATTGGACAAGAGAACTCTTAATTCTAGTGGATCGTTTAACATTTAATATTCAATACAGGGGTAATGAAACGATAATTAAGACTACCAAACATTTCAGAGTTAAATCCATGCAAAAAAAAAAATTTAAAAAATGAAGTTTATAAAAACCTTATAAGATTTTATGTTATATCTTAAACATATAAGATAACAAAGCTGTATGAAATACTGTTAACTTTATGGCCTCTTATGTTAATATGAAAAAGAAAAGGGGAAGCAGGGGTAGAGATAAGTGTTTGTTGATGTAAATTGGTAAAGAGGACCTTCATGTCATGTCAGTCACTGATGATTAAGAAACAAAAAGCTAGCCTAAGATGTATCATCATCTCTCTCATCGGGAATCCCTTTTACTTGGCTGGCAATCACAGCAGCTGATGCTTCTTAGGAATCGTTCAACTTTCCCTGATTATGTTACAGCTTGTCTGCGATTCTCACCAGGGCATCTGTTAGCTTGCTGATGGCAGCAACTATGCTATCTGTCTGCTCCTTTTGTTGTTCTCTTTCAAGTTGACAGTTTACATTCTGAGCTTCAAAATGGGCATTCATCATGCTGCTGTTCCTCTCTAAGACTTTAATCAATTTATCCCCTAAATTGGTGCTGTCCTCACTTCCATTAAATGACAACCGCCTCCTTTTGCATCGCTCCTGAGACATAGATTCCTTACAATTGTTTGAGCTCGGGTGTTTTTCTTTCACTGTATCTGCTGGAAGCAAAACAATAAGCATGTCATTGTTGCGCTTTAATCCCATAGTTTCTGAGACACAAATATATTACATGGTTGTAACCATTGACTATGTGCTTGATAACATCACAGATTTATGGAAAAGAAGCAAGTATTAGTTCTTTGCCTGTAAAAGATGCATATATATGTAGAATGTTCAGTTTGTCTTTATTGAGCAAAACAGTGCTTTATTCATATATCTACAGTGTTGCTAGCTATGTCAGGATGCAAGTATAGAACTCTTCAACCCAAAAGAATGATTGGACACTGGTGAATGAAAACTTCTTAAATCCTAGTTGAGCAGAAGTGTAAAAGTATTAGCTAATAATTCTCATAAAAATATTTGAAGAAACCAGTGCTTAATATTTTAATAGATATCAAGAAAAGAGACAAAAGTGTATGAGCTTGGTTGGTGCAAAACACTCTAGCTACAGCTAATGTTACTGCAATCCTAAACCTAAGATAACATGATGGTTGAAAACGATAAAGATGTGCAATCTTTGCTTCTAAGAAGAAATATAAGTTCTGGTTAGCCGAAAAAGCTGTATTTAGGTAGAAACAGGGGGAACAATCTTAACAAGAGAAGCTGCTCCCTAATTCATAAAGCATGGGAAAGAACAAAAAGTTTCGAACTATATAAGAAAATATTAAACTTGATAAGGACTTCAATGATATTGCAGTATCAGAAATTTTGTTGTTGATAAGCAGTACTAAACTGAAACTCAAAAAACAGGGGAAAGGAAGAACTATTGTGAATGGTGGCAAACTGAATCATTCTATTGCTTGATGACCTAAAAATTTGTTAATCTCACCAAGAGATGTGAGAACTGGAAATTGTTCGGGTTCATCCATATCTAAACTACAAAAAGATCCCACATTATTTGGCAGTGTTAACAAGAATAAATGCTTAGATGGTGTCATGATTCGGCTGATTGATCCTACCTCCATCAGTGTATTCCTTGCTGGATGGTTGATGCTGCTTATCTGCTTGGTAGAGCAAGACAATAACTCAATAATGGATCAATAAAGTATACAGATAATGAAAAATGACTCAGAATTGCTAAAGCAAACAAAAAGTATCAATATATTAGACATCAGAACAAAAGTAAGCAATCATTCTGACAAACTATTTGATCCCACTAATAATTACAAATATGTTTAACCTATAACTGAGGAAGTTCCACAAAAATCACACAGAATCAGATCATTGATGAACATTAGGTATGGCATGAGAAAATATCGGTATACAGTAGAAACTTCAATGTCACAACTAGTTACCTGGAACAGGCAATGGAGTGGTGACCGTCTTTGTTGGACTATCTGTCACAATGGTTTCCTTCTCAAAGCTCCAGCCTGCTTCCTCTTGTCCCGACTGTTCAAAATCTGAAAACAAACCATCTTCTGCAGTGGCATTTCGACCACTGTCGAAAAGTGCCTCAGCCTCCTCATCCTCATCCTCTTCTTCCTCTTCCGGTACTGCCTTGACTCCATCACTTGTTGTCATTGAATATGTTGGTACCATAATCATTGTCAAAGGAACGGCTTCTGCAGCAATTGGCCTTCCGTCCAAGACATCATAGACTTCCCTGTCAAAGAAACCAGGCAGTTTGCGTTCCTTCCTCAAATCATTTCTCATCACCCAGAACGATTCAGCCTCTCCCTTTATCTGTGACTCCCAAGTTTTAATCTTCTTGAAATCGCCAAGAAGATTACTCCATCTCTTCCGGCACTGGACCGGTCCCCTGTTCACACCATTCTCTTTACAATAGGATGCCACTGCATCCCACTTAGGCTCGAGCTGGTCTGTCCCAAAACCTAATGCGGATCTACGCCCCCTCTGAGCCCGGTTTTCGACATCCTTCTTCCCCTGTATGAGAATAAATGTTTCCTGTCTTGTCCATCTTGGGTGTCTTGGGGTTTTACTTCTATCATCAATGCCATCTAGAACCACTTCCCTTTTCTCATCTCGGTTGGGTGGAGGAGAACTAGTACCTTCAGCCTTGTTTGATTCTGATGCCATGAAGAAATGGTTCATAGAACCACAAGCCGAAGATAAAACTGTTCTAGACAAATGTTTGGTCGGGTTGTAGCCTTGTAGGGTTACTCTACAGTGTCAAACTCATTGGCCTTAGGAAGGAGAAGGTTGATGAATGAAGGATTTGGGCAAAAATGGAGGTAAATCCTAATTTTTCAGTGTGGTTTTCAGGGTCAAATCTGGTCTGATATTCATGTCCTAAATAGGGGAGTTACTCATTTGGACTGCATGTTTATGTCATGTTTGGTGCTCTGTATGTACCTCGTGTTCGTTAGGGTATGAAATCCTACCGTTAAGATGAGATTCATAATATCCAAAATTAGACGGATATAACAAACAGCATTTTTGAAATTCGAATTAGGCATGCATATTAATTCGAATTCATGTACGAAATCTAGAATGCCAACCAGAATGTTATAGCCTAATCTCTGATTTTTGGAGGATCAAATAAGAAGAAAAATCAAAATTGATTGTGTCCAAACAAGGCTCACTTCTTCTTGTCTGGAACCTTACATTTAAGAACAATCCTTATTGTTTTCAGTTTTTTAAGGAAGTTGCCTGTTTTTCCTACCGTTATTAAGAGTATGGTTTTTATTACGTTCTTAAAGTTGAGTTATGATTTGGTTCTGAAATATATTTTCTTGGCTGATACTACAAGTATACAATCCTGCTGTACCATGGAAACAGGTTGCATCCACTAATCTATGATCCTGTGTGCCCTACTGTAATTTTGTAATGTGCAATTATTGGGTAATCTTTTGCCTTTAATACTAGTATGTCAGTTTGTTTGCACATTCTTTTACTGCTTTTTTTTTCTTTCTGGATTTTTTCAAGATTCATAATAACCTTGCATTAATAAGGTTTTTAAATTGGTTTGTATTGGTTATTTTGGGTCTTTTCAGCCAGATTGAGATTTTGACCAAGATATTTATTTAACTGATATTTTCCAAGATCTCGATCGATAATTTACGAGATCTTGAAAATATCACTAATATATTAGTTATTTTAAATAATTAAATATAATTATTAACCGGTAAAAGTATTTTTGAACAAAAATTAAATCATTATTATAGTCACGTACTAAATTAAATACAAAATTATTAATTATATATACTGTCTGAAAGTTTGGTTACGTACCAAATTAAACAAAATTATTCTTCGATACTATTTTGGACAAAATCTCTTTTGACATTAGAAATTTGATCAAAACAGTCATTACCAAAATATCTTGGTGAGATGATCTTTAAATTAATATATCGAAGTCTTAACTCGTAAGATTTAAAGTTATGTGCATTACAATATTAGTAGTACTTTTGAAAAATATTATTCTCACCGTTTTTATATGAATGTCTATTGTACTAAAT
>JAYMTT010000713.1:0-11725 GCA_036898025.1 Hypseocharis bilobata
GTACAACTTTTGCATTTAAGGAGTGCAATGTGTCAACATCATATTGAGAGTGTTGAAAAGAGAGTGTAAGAGAAAGTGTATTTAGCATTCCTCTTCCACATGAAACAAAACTGCACAACATTTGGAACTAACCTTCCTTTATTAATATGTAAAATAATTTTCAAGATTTTAATAAATATGCATACTTGAGCACAGTTGACTCTCAGTTCGCTTTATCTTAAAAATGCAAGTCAAGTACTCCTTCTATTGGAGATGAGCATCTTCTTTGGAAATGACACAATGTTTAAGAAAGCCAATTAGTAAAAGACCATCTAACATCTCTAAGCCCCTTTTCTGGAATTTCACTTATTAGCAATTCTTTGACTTCACTTTATTTAATTTACAACAAATAGTACGGCAGAGTTAAAAAGTTGATACTTTCACCTTGTGAAAGTGAATATAGAATGTAGGACGGATATACACAGAAATAACAATCAATACTAAATGAATAGAAGTGTAATCTTAGGCCTAGTGGTTGAAATCTTTTAAATTTCAGCAATCTTACAGATAAGCTGCCTTCTAAGTGCATGTCCAATATTAAATTAGGGATAAAGAACTCTCCTGCCTCACAGTCCTGGCAATGCATTCATAACACTCAAATGCAACAACTAGCAAACATGATAATAAATACTCCCTCCAGCCAACTTTAACTGTCTTGCTTTCCTAAAAGAGATGTCCAACATTAACTTTCCACTTTCCTTTTTAATAACAAATTAGACTCCACTTTTCCAATGATATCCCTTAAGTAGTTAGTTGTAACAACTTTAGGAGTTTGTTACAAGGGTAGAAAGTGGAAAATCAAGGACTAACAAACTTATCCTTAATCTTTGCTAAAAGTCAAACAAGTTAGTTAAATGTGGATGGAGGGAGTAAATAGAATTACATGAAACTTCTGAGCAATCAAGGATTGGCAATCCTTCCGTTGATGCAATATGAGACACCTGCCATACAATAGCAACTAACATGAGAAACCTGCAAGTTACAATATAGCTAAAATTTGACGTTATGAAGCAGAACTTTGGTTCAAAAATAAGCAAGCAGGATGTGCAAAACATACAAAGGAAAGAGAAAATATGTAATTAACTGTAAGTCCATATGAGTATCAAAACAGTAAAATCATATTTGAAGTTTAGAATTCTATTAAAATATCTGAAAGAGTAAGACAAGGGAAAGACCAATTAAGCTTATCGAGTAAATAATTACTGTTTATTCAAACATAATAATTTAAAACAAGCACAGAAAGGAAATTCCAACCACGAAAAACAAATAGAAGTAACTCTTTAGCAATAGTGTTGCAAGAAAGTAAACCAAACCTGCCGAATTACTAGACCCAAAGCAGCTAGCAGTCCAGAAGTCACAGTGCAAGCACGAAGCACTTCACCTCGTGTTGGAATGGCAATCAAATTGGTCTCAGCCGAATTAGAGGACTCCATATTGTCACTCTGCACATAATCATCTTCTGAGGGAGACAGATTAGCTAGTCCATTGCCTTCATCTGTTTGGTTCCTAGTAGTCTTTAAATTTGCATTCTTTCTTACTTGCTTATTTCTTCTCAATTTTTTAGCCAAATTCCTTCTAGCAAAAGCCCTTATGTTGGATTTAAACCCCTACAAAACCCAAAAGAAAAGGTACTAAATCAAGTATAATTCTCAGTTTTATTCATAATATAGTTCAAAATTGAGAAGCTTACACTGCATATTTTGGTGGGTAACTTTTTCTTCACATCGTGATTAAGGCCAATGAAGCTCCCACCTAAGCAAATATGACACTTTTGTACAATCAAACAAGTAACAAGACACAAAATAACTAGTGGGTCACTGTCAAATTCTAGTTTTTTCAGCTTCTAAAAGGGGATATAGTAAAAGGAGACTTACTCACAGAAGATCCCCAAATTTCAGAGGCACTGATTGTTCTGGTACAGCAACCATTTACACTGAGCAGACCCATGATTGATTGTGGCCTCTAGGCTCTAACTCCAAATGGGTTTTGCTTTAACCTTTCAGGCCTTGTTCGTGCTAAAACACCAACCAGAATTGCAATTCAAGAAGAAAGATAAGTTGAGTGCACAAAATTGGGAAGCTTTTAATATGCTTCGGAAGAGTGAGAAAAGCAGATTTTTTGAAGAAATGAAGGTGAGAGCAAAATGGAAGGAATTGAAGATGCTATTGTTAACAGAAGCTTAAGCTTCAATTTGCAGACCAGAGCCTTTGATAGTTGAAAGTTGAAACATCATCTTCTTCCTTTTGTCTTGTTTTCATTTTCCTCTCATTTCCTTGATTTTTTTCTATCTTCTTTTTTCCTCCTAAAGTTTGCCCTCTTGCCACGTGGAAAAAAATAGTTCTGGAAATTCACTCATCACATTGCAAAATCTTGTTCACTAAAACCCAAATATATTTTTAAGTCATAGATTTTTAATCAATAAACTTTTGTCATTGAATCTAAATGAATCAGATAAAAAAAATAAAAAATAAACTTTTTTTGTAGGAAAGATAGAATTATATTCGGATACTCACTTAACTACAAGAAAATCTCACAAGTTACGTCATCAATTCACAATTTTTGCTAACTGCGATCTTAATTTTCAGGTTCAAAGGTATCAACCTTAGCCGCTTGACTAAAGTCTCATTGGCTCCTAAATAAACTTTTAGTAACCAACTTTAATTACTAAAGCTTATATGGTTTTTTATTGATCACAATTTAGTCACCAAGTCTAAATAAACGTTTAGTAATTAAAGTTTGTCACTAAAACCTAATTAAATTTTTAATGATCAAACTTTAGTCGCAGAAACTTAAAAGTTCATTTTTTGACACGAAAAATTACGTGGACAAAATATATAAGCATAATTTCATTAATTCTTTTTAGTAATATCTGGCATGAAAAAGCCATCAATTTCAACATTGCTATGTATACTAAAAAAGGAAATTGTGAATTCAGTTTTAATTAATTTAGTAACTGAGATTAAATTCAACTCGTATTCAACCACCGTGATGTTTATAATTTTGCCGCTCAAATGTGATTCTAGAGCTTTGCATTGCAGAAAATAGAAAATACATCCAAAATGTTCAAAACGGAAAAATAAACATTAAAAAAACTGAATCAACACAGTGATCTGTAATATTATGATCTATAACTAAAAATCCCAATTGGGTACAATGAACATCTATTCTCTGAAACCCTAAAATATGATTTCAGCGAATCTGACGATATGAATAGAAACATTTTGGGGCACCACTGATGAGTGAAAATAACCCTACCAGAAAAGAAAAAAAATTAAAGGAATGGGGAAACAATGGAAATATAGCAAGTGTTTATGATACGATTTGAAGATGAGAAACGCTGTCAGTGAGGTCCAGAGGATGTATGATCAAATACTCTTTGTTACAAAATGGTTCCCAATAGCCACAGGTGCAACACGAGCCAATAAGCAATAAGGCCAAGCCTTGCTCGGGGACGACTCATTAAAACTCGGCCGCCAGATACCCTGCATAAATGCAAAAGCAATTTAGTAACAAGTCGACTCAAGCACTCGATCTTCTGTTGATTTGACAAAAGGGCGTTTCTCTGCTTCTGGTCAGAGAAGTAATAACATAGAAATTGAGGGCAACGGCTGCCAGTACTAGCAAATGGTAATTCAACGTTTATATAAATAAAATATGTAAAAGCAAAACAAATATTAATAGACATTTAGCATTTTACCAAATTCCATCGATACGATCTGCAATCAACTTCCCTTGTGTTGGGATGAGACCAGATGTATTAAGAGACTTGAATGCATGACCTGCCGACGACAAAAATAACATTAAAATTAGCCAACATGAAACTTACTGATGTGGGAAATATGCAAACCCCAGAATGCAAACCTTTATCCTCATCCTCGTTGTTAATTAGATGAACAGATTCCGGATCAATGTTGAGGGCAAGATGGTCAGTTGATCCCTTTTTCATAGTTCGCACGTGAGCAGCCGTGGTGGAGCCAGGAGGAGATACTGAGTTTTTCCCAACTGATCCCTGCATAAGAATTAGGCAATAGTTATATCATGAACTACCCCATCTTTTGCAGAGTAAGGGAAATCTGATGTTAGCAAATCTACAAGAATGGTGCCGCATAGTATTATCCATGAATCAAATCAGTCAACTAAACTCGACCTTCATCTCCACAGCCAATATTACCACTTCTATTGTTTAATATCCAATATCAACTTATGCTTAAACATTTAGGGGCTTCAGTTATTATAACTTCAGATACTTCAAAAGGCAGAAAGACTAAGAAACACATCAAATTTCAGCAATTTAAACAGTCCAGCAATAACAATGTGTCAAGGAAGATAATTCATTAACAGGAAAGATATTTTAACGATATTTACCGCATCTTCAATTTCAGATATCTCTGACCCAGTAGGCAGTGAAGGTGCTTCGAAAATTCTCCTTTCCTGGACAATCTCTGGTTGAGCTATTCTTCCCTGACGTGAATCTTCAAGTAATCTAACCTTGTTCGATAGTTCTTCTACAACCTTGTGGCTCTCAAGCAACTTGGTACCAAGTTCCTGAGACTTGGCTTTTGAACTTTCAGATTCCAAAAGCAGGGTCATTAGTTGCTTTTCTATCACTGGTAAACTTCTTTTCACGCTGGCAGATTTTTGGTCTCCAGTGAAATCCTTTTCATCCCCCAACATATTAATAATTTTCTCCAAACCCAAGGTGAGCTCTGATAATTCTTGTCTGTTTGTTTCAACTTCCTCCTCCAGATGTTCAATTTCCAGAGATTGTCTTACTAGGGCCGACTCCAGCTCTTCTTTATCATGAGATAACAGTTTGATTTGATGCTGCAACTCAGTAAAACTATCAATTGTGTAAAACAGTTTCTTTACATGAACTGAATTTTGGTGCTCAGTGTCTCCTATTTCTGACTCTGCGAAAGGGATTTCAATCTCACTTAACTTCTCTAATAGGGTTTTCACTTCAGACGCTGACAGGAGAGAATCTTCCATCCCTGGAACAAAATATGAAGATATAATTAAGTAAAAGATTACAGTTAATCATGACAACCAAAGTAAAGACAAACAAAAATATTCACCTTGATCTTTCGTCAATGAAGCTTCGTATAATGATGACAATTCTGCTTCTCTTTCCTTCAACTTGTTCTCTGTGCCTTGATATTCCTGCAGTTTAAGCCTTAGCTCACTGCATGAACTTTGTAATGCTTCTACGTCACTCTCCAACTTGGAAACCTTATTTTGGTTAAGATCTCTCTCTTCCATGGCTTTTTCAGAATTTCTTCCAATTTCTTCCAATCTATTCTGCAACTCTTCGATAGTCGCAGCAGCCACATTACATGTGCTCTCAAACTGTTTAGTCTGAGAGTAAAATTTTCTAGTAGCAAGTAACAACGATTCCGCTGCCCCCTTGTATTTGCTGCTCTGGAAAGTTTGCTGATGCTCTGCTCTGTCCTCTCCATTAACTTCTCTCACTTTCTCAGATACACTATGCTTCAATTTTTCGAGCTCAGGAACAGAGGATATTTCTAATAGATTGTTTGCGACTTCAAGTTGCAAATCTCTAGTGGCTTCACAACAAGCTGACAGTAGAACATTAACATCATTTTCTAATGAGGTGATTGTATTCTCCTGTTCCTGTTTATGCATTTCTATTTTCTCCAAAATTTTTTCCAAGGATTTGTGGTGCTCAAACAAGACTATAAAGTCGTCCCTTGATGCCTGTAATTTTTTCACCAGAGCTGCAACAAGCTCATCTATAATGGCAGAGAAATCTTCAAACTTATTGGCAACAATTTTATTTCTCAGCTGAAATCCTGTCATAGTCCTCTTGAAATATGAAGAAATATCTTCGCCATTTGCTACAATCCCCTCACCATTTCCCATTTCGACACTCAGAATATTGTCGAGGCCATCAGAGAAAAGATTACCCATCCGTGAATCTTCCTGAATTCAATTTAAAAACAAACTAATCAATAGGTTATAACATTAAGAAAAAGCTCAACCAGTATCAAGAATTTATAAATGTTCCTCATGCGAGGGTACGGACATATATATATATGTATCTACCTCGTGATTGGATCTCTTCAATTGTTGGTAGAATCATTGTCATTTACAGTGCCAATCATAATAAAATGATATATCATAGCTAACAGGACTGATTAGAGGAACGTGCTTACAAGGCATATAGATGTTATATTATATCTTTAGAAGTATTATTTAAAACGATGCTCTCCAACAAAGAAATGAAACACTTAAGAAAAAGACAAAGCACAACAGGCAGACTTTGCTGCTGCGACATGCAGATCAACCATAGTTGTATAAATAGGCAGATAAACAGTGAACTTAACAAGAAAAATGCAGAGTCCAGCATTTAAAGAAAAAAAAGATTTGGCTATTACCTCCATGACAGGGTGACTTTGCAGCACTTCTGAACCCATGTCAACAAACTGACCCCGAATGTTATTTAAAATGAGATCCATATCTCTCAGGCTCTCAAATTTCTTCTCAAAGCATTGTTTCATAATGGACAACAGACTCTCATCTTTCATAAGCACTTGAAGATCGCTAAGGTGACCAATGAGCTCCACCGACCTGCTCTCTAAGCTGCCACTGGTTCCAGCCAGCTCATCCATGCACGCACTCAACTTTGAGTTCAGAGTTGATATCTCCTGTTCCGCAATTTTCTTTTCACCTTCTAGTGCAGAAATATCGCTCTTGGCCTTCAATAATGCATCTTCCAGTGATTTTATGGTTGCAAATGCATCTTCCATCTTGTGAGCCTGGGACTCAGCTTCATCATGGAGCTTTTGTATCTCATTCTCCAAACTGGTTCTGCCAACTTGTGCATTATTATTTTGTTCAGCCAGCAAAGCAATGTTACTCTCTGCTTCAGAAAGTGCATCTTCAAGTGACTTCATAGCTCTGTATGCCTCAGCTAACTTGCTAGTCTGAACAGAGACTTCGTCTTTCACTTTCTCCAGTTCTATCTCTGTAGCAGCTTTACTAGCTTGAGCTTCTTCCTTCTCCTCGGTCAGCACAGAAATATTTCTTTTTACCTCCAACAACGCATCTTCAAGCGAATTTCTACTTGCATACACCTCAGCAAACTCGCTAGTTTGGGAACGAGCTTCTTTCAACTCTTCTTCCAGATTTGTCTTAGCAACTTCTATTTCTCTCTTTTCTTCAGAAATCTGAGAGATATTGTTCTCTGCAACTGACAATGCATCTTCCAGAGATTTCAAAGTTGTTTGGGCTTCCACTAACTTGCTAGCAAGTGTGTCAGCTTCCTCTTTCATTTTCTCCAATTCTTGCTCTGCAAATGACTTCGAATCCTGGCATTCATTTAAATAATTTGCAAGCCATTTCACCTTTTCTACAGGCTCTTCAAAAACTGAATCTACTGGAAGAACAATACTATCAATGGACTCGATGACTCTACGTAACATGTCATTGCTCTCCAATAAAAACTGCTCAACTTGATCCTTTCGATCGTTTAAAGCAACAAGATCAGCCTCCAACTTAGGGATGCGATCTACATCAGTAGACAATCTACTGATCTCATCCCTGCAATCAGCAACAGCAGATTCTTGCTGCTGCAACTCAAGTCTCAACTTCTCAATCTCTGAAGTCTTTTCATCGATGACATGTCTCAAGTTTTCCCGATCTTGAACCAGTCCCTTGCCTTTCTTAACTGCCATAGATAACTTCTCTCTCAATAGAGCAGCCTTTTCCTCTGAACGTTCAAGATCTTTCTGCAAAGAGCCTTTTTCCTCTTTCAGTGCCAAAAGTTCTTGAGATGCCATATTTAGTTCATTTGACAGGTTATTCATCTCTGATCTCTTTTCCTCTTTCACTGTTAAAATTTCTTGAGATGCTACACTTAGTTCACTTGACAGGTTATTCATCTCTGATCTCAGCAGGGCCTTTTCCTCTTTCAGTGTTAGAAGTTCTTGAGATGCTAGTCGTAATTCATTTGACAGGTTATTCACCTCTGATCTCACCAGTAAATCTTCTTCTAGTATTTCTTCATACAGCATCAGCTCATGATTTCTTACATACAAAAAGCTTTGAATTCTTTCACACAGGTCCGAATCCAAACAAGAAGAATCGAAAGAGGAACTACTCTGTTCCTTTATCTTCTCAATGCATCTGTTGATGAGCATAACAGCGTCTATGGAAGGCTGATAGTCCCCTTCTTTGTCGTGGATAGTAACTCCAGAAATCTCTAGTAATATCTTCACTATGCGATCCTTCTCCTCTGAAACTTGATGCTCTTTTTCAACGATCTCTCTGTACTTGCATGTCAGATCATCCAGTTCAGTTTGAAGATGATCCTTTTCCTGTAATTCTGCTGAAAGTGAAGCACTTAATTGGTCAATTTCGTTCTGTGCAGCTCCTTGTGTTCTAGCAATTTCATCTTGTAACATACTTATTTCATCTTTGGCCTTGCAGAATGATTCCCTAAGCCAACATACTCGAGATTCCAAGTCAGAAGGCAAAAAGGATTCTGGCAAATCAATCAACAATAAGCCGTCCTTCAATTTGTGGAATTCCAAGGATACACTGTTTAGTACATTTCTCTCATCTACAAGCCATCTAATTCTCTCTATTATGTCCTTCTCTTTAACTTCCTCGGATACACTGGTCTGAGACAGGATTTCCTCAATGTTTTCAAGAACGACATTCCTTTGGAGAAGCATCACCTGCAGTGACACAACCGAACTTTCGCTCCTGACCAACTCTCCTTTAATTACATTTCTCTCTTCCACGATCCATCTAAATCTCTCAAAAATATCCCTTTCTAGAAGTTCTTCGGATACAGTCTGAGACAGGATTTCTTCAAACTTTTCAAAAACAGCATCTTTTTGCCGGATCATTTCCTGCAATGATGAAATCAAACTTTCTCTGTCCAGCAACTCCCCTTTAAGTCCATTGACTTCATCCACAATCCACCTATACTTCTGGACAATATCAATTGACTGAAGTTCCTCAGGTAGACTGATCTGGGACAGTAATTCTTCAAAATTTTTGAGAATAGCATCCCTTTGTGAGAGTGTTTCTTGCAACGAAACCACCAATTTTTCACTCTTAACCAATTCCTCAATTCTTAGTTCGGCAGCCTCTAGGGCAGTAGACTTCTCTCGTATTTCAACTAAGCATTTCTCGAGCTCACTAGTTTTATCAGCCAGAGAATGCTTCAGTGAATCCCGCTGCTGAACCAACGCCTTTCCTTTCGTCACAGCCAAGCTAAGCTTTTCTTTGGTATTAGCAGACCGCATCTTTTCCTGCTCAACTTGCATTTTCGTTTTCTTAAGTTGTGAATCCATATTTTACACAATTGCTTTGTGTTCATCAAGCTGTCCCATTAGCTTCCTATTTTCATCTTCTAAATGGGTTAATTTTTCAATCAAATCTGCTTCCTTTCTTGTGAGCTGTTGTAACTCATTACGAACAGCAGCAAAGACCGGCCCAAATTCGTCCTGCAGTCTGAGATCAAAATTGGGATCAGGCAAACACTGTCTAAGCTGATCAACTTCATAAAGGATCTGGTTATACTTCTCAATTAATAGAGAGGTGCCTTTCTCAACATGAACCATCTTTCCACTACCAGAACTATCAAATACTTCTTCTTGATTAACCACCATGGCAAGAGAAGCTAGCACCCTGTTTGTAACTTCATCACTTTCACGCAGAAGCTCCGATGATACATCCACAGACTGGGACCATGCCTTCTGAACTGAATCCATATAAGATGCAGCAACATCCTGTGATACCGACATTTCCGTCACTTTTGCATTGAGATCTTCAATCTCCTGATCCTTCACAAAAAGAATTGCATTCAGTTCTCTAATGGTGCCCTCAGTTCGCAACCTCTCTTCTGAAGCCCTTTTCAGAAACTGTGAACACTCATGTATCAACTCATGCAATGGGGTCTCGGATGCCAGAGTCTTTTCCTCCCCATCTCCACTCTCTGCTTCATGAAAACTATCAACCAACTCACCATTACTTTCACCAGGCAGTGGCTGTTGTTCACTCATGGCCTTAAGCTGGCGACGTAGGTGACCAAGTTCTCCCTCAATTGCTTCTCTCTCTTCCTGCATCAAAAGCACAATCAATACCCACAACACATGAATTCACAAAGCATTAACCTAATAAACACTCTTAAGACCTTGTATTGTTTCGCAATGAATTCTTTCTCCCCAACAGTCTTCTCCAGCTCAACCCGCAGTTGTTCCAGCTGACCCATCAGGTCACTATCTCCCACACCATCATTATTCGTTTCGTGGAAGCTGCCACTCTCTAGCATAACGGGTTTCTCCTCCAAAACCTCTCCGGTTTCAGTAGCAGCTGCGGCTGCTGCATCCCTACCATCGGTACTCCTCGCATCCAATTCATCAGATGCATCTTCAAACATTTCCTCCCTACTATCCGCATGATAGAGAGGTGCAGGGCTTGGAACCTGAATTTACAGTCCTTACCCAATTAAGCAAATCCAAAATAGTAACATCTAATAATCATTCAACACAAACATAATACTAGAGATAAACAAAATTTCAACAATATATATGCAACTGAAACATCAAAATTTCAAAATTCTCAAAAAAAAACTTCTGATTGATTACCTGATGAGCTCGAGATTCAGAACCATCATTAGATTCTCCATTGTCGACCTGGTGCTCGGAATCAATATTCTCAGACATTTCGATCGATCATAATCCAATTTTCGCGAAATGGAGAAAATTCAGATCTGCAAAAAAGAAAAACCTAATTCAATAACACAGACTCTGCAAGCATTGAATTAATTGATGAATTGCATGAGAAGAAAAGGAAATGGAACTAAAAAAAGGAAAAGAAAATCTAGAAACCCTAGATTGAGGGATGGGAAAAGGGGATAGAACATGGATTTCAGACCTGTAAACTGTAATTGCGCAGAAAAAAATCTATTTGGAGAAGACGACTTGAGAAATTCAAGAACAGTGTCGCGTTTTCTGTTTGTGTTGTGTTGTGTTGAGCAGAGCGACTAGCAAAAAAATAAAAATAAAATAAAAAAATTGCCGTTTTGGTGAGTTGCTTTGCTTTCATTGGTCCGCGTGACGTACACTTGCTCCATGTCATGTCCCACGAAAACGTTTTTTCAAGATCTAAACATTTTTATAAGATAAGTACGTGGAAAAACAAGGTTAAAAATGACAGTTATACACTCCGAATGAAATTAATCTCACACTCAAAAGGTAGAGAAATACTCGTGGTTAAAACAAAAAGACATTTTTATAAAAAAAGTTAAGACATTTTAATCTTGAAAAAAAAGTTATTCTTTATCTTAAGACAAGAGTCTAGAGATATTTGTTCTTGAGTAAAACATATATATACCTCTGAATATTAAAAGTGGATAATTTAGTATCTTAAATTGTTTATGATCACCAGAAAATACTTAAAAACTAGTTTCTGTTAGCATTTTGAATGAAAAATTGGGTTTATTCACTCATAAATGCATGTTTTTTCGGAAAACCTTCAATGAAGCTAAGTTCCAGCCAGGGACGGATCCAATGAGGGGCATGAGAGGGCATGTGCCCCCCAAGGCTTGATACAATTTGTTATTTTTAAAAAATATTTTCTTTACAATGAGTAGCCACCAATTGTTCATCAATCACCATGCCCTCCAAGCATTTAAAGTACTAGGTGTTCATAT
>JAYMTT010000714.1:0-11725 GCA_036898025.1 Hypseocharis bilobata
CATACTCAAGGATTCAACAGCAGTTTTAAAGGTTGACCTATTCTGGAATCTTGGAATATACACTATACACACTCTAATTAACATTACTAGCTATTTGCACGATTATTTTAAAGAGAGAAAAAAATACCTAGTAGGAAAGAGAAAACAAGATTATGAAAGAAGTGGGATGTAGAGAAAATTAAAAGAAAAACCAAATTGTATAAGATAAGATATGTTAATATTTTTTAAAAATTTATGTCATGACTTTGGTGTCTCTAGTCAACTCTTCATTCTAATAATATACTATAATTAGCTCTCACGCACATGCTAAACATGTGCTTGATTGCTATAAAAAGAAGAAAAAAAATAGAGAAAAGATAAAATAAAGAGTGTGAATAGAAAAGATAAGTTGTGAAAGTAGTTCATCCCTAACTAAATATTTTTAAAAATAAATGTATGTAGATAATTAGTTTTAGTTGTAGAATTCCATAAATAACTTTATCTTTAGTTGCTTTATGGATGTATACTTTAAGAAGAAATGATTTTTATGGGAAGATATCAAAACCCACATTCTCTCTTAAGTACTATAGTATATAGATAAACAAAGTAAAATTTGAAAAACAACCTTGAGTTTTAGAGTTTTATCAACTTAGCACTCTAGGAGGTATCTTTTGACATGTTGCCACAAACTACAAAAAAAAATAGCATTTGCCCGTGCGCATGTCCATTTAAAATATTATTTTTCATGGCCAATTACTTACACATCTCTTGAGATATTCTGATATTATTTAGATACCTCCACTTGTTTGAGTAATTACTTAGACCTCCCATGAGAGATAAATTTCATCAATTTCTATTTAACATCGTTAGTGAGCTGCACGTGAAAATTTAACATTCAACACAAACAAATTTTTCCAAAGCTAACGAAAGTATCAATCATTCAAAATTTAGATAGCAGAGGGACCAGTTTTTCAACTTTTTAAAGTTCAAGAGGTTGTTTGGAAAAAGTGTATAGTAGAATGGGTGGATCTTACTAACTTGTTAAATAGGAATAGATGAAATTTATCTCTCAGGCGATCAAGTAAATACTCAAACAAGAGGGGATGTCTAAGTATTATTGGAATACCTCAAGAGATGTGCAAATAATTAGCGATTTTTTCAAACATGCCCCCTCCTTTCTCATTCTCCCTATGTTGACATATTGTTTGAGCATGATGATGATGATTGTTTTGTATGAAGAGTTTGATGTTGTGTTCTTGTCATATTTTATTACGTGTTGCATAGACTGTTTAGACTAACAATGTAAGTTATCAAGCAACATCGAATACCTTCCTAAGTAAAAGGAAGAATCAATTCTGGTCCATTAGAAAGAATCGATTCTCTAATCAATTCTTGGAGGTGCTGCCAGATCTATTCAAGATTTCTCCCATATCTGGACACTCCCGAGCGATCAAAGGATATAATTGAATAGTTCTCTTCATGCATGTAATAGATCCAAAACCAAAATGCACAACAAGGACATTAGCTAATTTAAAGATTGCTTGTATTCGAAGAAAAGATAAGGAATTAAGCGCAATCATTTATGAATATTGAAGCAAAATCTTGGAGAAGAAACTGAAGAAGCAAACAGAGAAGAGCAATGTGTCCATGGGAGAATCATCAAAAATCCAGAAGATCGAAAATTGAAGCTGTGAAGAGCAAAGGGAATTGTTGAGCAGAATTGATTACGCATACGAAAAATCGAATATATTCAAACAGTTAGTGGTCCAGAACTCCTCTCATCATTGTCCTCCTCCTCCATATGTGCTAATTGCTTCAATCGTGCCAAATTCAAAATATGGTTTGAGCTTTATAAATAACAGCCGTGAAGAAGAAGAAGAAGCCAGAAAAGAAAGAGATGTGAGGGATCCAAATTTCAAATTTGAATTCATTGTCTTCTTCCTCCTAAAGAGAGCTACTGCAAATTATGAGCTTGTAAGAGTAAAAAAACTAAGTATTGTGAGCCTTAGGTCGAGAGAGGAGTGAACTGTAAAACTAGAGCTTGGATTTATGGCAAGCTATATGGGTTTAGGAATGAGTTTTAGTTAGGCTTCACCATAAAAAGCTTATCATCCTCCATAGGAAAAATTTATTAGCATTGAACTCATAAAAGTGCTATAGTTTTATGGGATTTCCAAGGGAAAAACTTCATTGTTGTTAGTTTGTTGGTAGAGCTAGAAAAAACCTACTGGTTTGGGGTGATCCAGGGTGAAAACTCCTGGGTAGCTGAAAGCATAGAGTTAGTAGGCTCCAATTTGGTGGTTGAGCTAGGAAAGCCACCTAGTTAGAGCTGAACCAAAGGGAAAACCTCAAGTGTAATCCATGTGGTGCATAGTGGAGGAGAAGTGACTCCTAGGACTGGATGTAAGGTCTCAAGTTGAGCCTGAACCAAGATAAAATCCCTATTTCTCCACCTCTATTTATTTCCTGCACATTTATATTTCAGTTCTCACAGCACACACACAAAATCGATTCTTCAAACTAAAGAATCAATTCTTCACTAAACTAGGGTTAAAGTGATTTTTCTTGTTTTGCTAAAAAATATCAAGTTTTGAAAACACCACATTCAACCCCTTTCCGTGGTGCATTCCATATCAGGGACTTCAACTGATATCAGAGCTTTGTGCTCGATGAGCATAGGCTTTGCAGCCTCGAGCTAAAGATTCAAAGTGGACACACCAGTAAGAGGTGGCATGTTTTCTTTTGAATCCCCTTGTTTTGAAAGGCACTAACTACACTACTTAGAAACATAGGATGAGGATATACATTCAAGCAAAAGATTTGGCAGTCTGGAAGAGCATAGAAAAAGGCTACACTCATCCAGCTGCAACGTCAAATGGAATGGTTAGATTGAAGACCACAGAGCAAATGACAGATGAAGAAAGGTTTACTTTTGAGGCAAATGTCGAAGCCATGGACCTCATTGCATGATGGGTTGGAAAGATTTCAGCACAACTCGATAGAAGACTACTAAACTGCCAAAGGAAATAAAATGGAAGATAGAAATGCTTAAGAGATTCTTTGGCATTGTCAATCCCATGAGAATTTTCATAAAAGTATTCAAAAGTAGTGAACTTGTAGAAAAGGTACTCAAGTCTCAATGCTCAGAGAAACTAGTGATATCAGTTCACTTAAAATAGAGGAACTCATAATTAGATTATTAATTAAGAGCTCTTGAAATTGAAAAAGTGGAGGAAGAATCATATCAGACTTTAGCAAAATCAATCTAACAATCAATTCTGAACATGATGAAGAAATCAGATGATCACAAGAAAGTTCAAAAGATGGCTCTACAAAAACAAGGATAAAGTTCTAGCAAATGCAATTATTGAAGGCAAAAATGTCCAAAATGGGTTCCAACTAACATGGGAATCTAAAAGACCTCTGCCCTTGGTATTTTGGAATCCCCTAATTGAGGGGTTCCATTTTCTCGGAAATTCCTAGAATCTTGTATCTCTCCATTGAGTTTTTTTTTTTGGCCAAACATAATATTTTTTCACAATATCCCACACTTTCCCACCAAATTCTCCCTCTTATCAAACAAGGCCATAGTATTTTTTTTTTGTTTTGGATTTACTGAAGTATACTTGTTTTTCTCAACAAGTTTTTTTCTAAGTAGACAAGGAAGATTGTATTTTTTTTCTCAACAATATTCTATACACTCTGAGTTTATATTAGTATTCCTTTGATTTACATGCTAGTGTCATTTCCACAAGTCAAAACTTTTCTCGTTAAGCAGAATTAGGTTTATTGCGAGAGATGCTAATGATTTTTTTTTTGTTTTTGTTTTTGAAGATATTAAATTTGTTGGTGTTCTTGAGGTATTTTTGAAGAAGAGCAACAAAATGGGATTTTTTAACAACTTTTTGAATAATTGTTATTGGGCGGCTTAATTTCTATAAAACTTTTAGCGAGTGAAA
The DNA here is from genome assembly GCA_036898025.1 of Hypseocharis bilobata. Lineage (NCBI taxonomy): Eukaryota > Viridiplantae > Streptophyta > Magnoliopsida > Geraniales > Geraniaceae > Hypseocharis > Hypseocharis bilobata. The sequence continues at coordinate 3,939 of JAYMTT010000714.1, forward strand.
TGAGATTTGTTTTGATCTTTTTTTTCATAATCTTTTCACCTTTTCTAGTGGTTGATGAATTCACAAAATAATTGGATGTTAAAAGCTCGAATGAGATCAAATTGAAGTTAAGCAATTCTTTTACTTCAAGTGAGTTCACATTTGGCTTGACTCGTTTCATTTACATTTTATATTGTCTACAAAAAGTACGAAATTAATAAATAATTTGTAATTAAATTTGAAGAAAATTATTTTCATTTTATAAATTGTACTAGTCTTATTAAAGAAAATATAAAAGGGAAAGCATAATGGCCCTTCACCTGTTTGGAAAGACAGAAAATGAACCCATTTATAAATTGACAAAATTGCCCTTACCAAGAAAAACCCAAAACAAAAACCACACCAGTGCTCGTTTCAGCTCTGTCTGCTCCTATCTGAAAGTTTTAGAAGAAAATTTGGTGTTTCTGGTTACCGGTGGGAATGACCTGAGCTCTGCGATTCGTGTGTGTAGATTGTGCTTCGCTGGTCTCTCACCAAACGAGCGTTTTTTTTATTTTATGCAACTTTAGGTTACTGGTAACTCCCTTTTTTTTTCTTTCTGTGAACTGCATTCATCTTTCTGTATGGGTGGGGTTCATGATATTCTTATATTCATTTTTTTTTCTGTCTCTTTTGGCTTTCCCAAATTGGGGTTAATGGATTTTTGATTTGATTTGCTTTTGTTTTAATTACATAATTTATACTTAATTTCTAGAATACTGGGCTAAGTTCACTTTGATTGTTGATCATTGATCTATATCAATCCTTTAAATTTGATTTTTATGTGAAATGAATAGATAATTGTTATTTCACAAGATAATTGTTCCTTAATGAGTTCTCATGAAATCAGAATTTCAGTGGGAAATGAGAGGAATCATGGAATTTGGATGCTCATCTCCTATTTAATGAGCATTGACAGTAGACTAGCTCGTCCCTGATTATCAATTTAGGTTTAATAATTCTCGGTTATCATTTTGTTTGTTGGTTGTGTATTATCTTTCAATGATGTTTTCTGAAGAAGCTAATGTGGTCTGAAATAGTTTAAACTTTAGAGGGACAGTTCTAGACTTGAAGGAAAGTTAGCTTCGATTTAGAGTATCAGGAGCAAATTTGAAAAATGCAATTCGAGATCATTTTGATTAACAATATCAAGTATTTAAGCTGTTTATAGACTCTATTATACAATATAGGAATTTACCTGTTCTAGCGGACTGTTGTATCTAAGGTTTACTACTACTGGCTAGAGCTGACACTTTTTGCTCTTACAAGATTATCAGCACTGCATTTTAGACAGTCTTGTCTTGGGTGCTGAGACTGTAATGCTAATGCAACTTGTTGTTCCTGGGTTTCTGATTGGACATCTTATATCTTTGAGAACCATCAATCAGATAGTTGTTCTGATTCAATTTTTTAGTAAGTTTCTGGGGGTGCAATAAAGACTTCTCCTCTCTTGACTTTATATTCTCCTTTTTATCTTAAAACTTTATTTAAGTATTTTTCTAGGCTTCTTACTGAAAACTTGTCAGACGTAAGATTCCTGCTGTTAATAACTTTCTTGAATCAATATTATAGTTTGTTGAGTGTAGGTAACACTGGGATTTTGGGAGTAGTCATTTTGTTGAAAGATGTTTAAGCTTTCTTTTTGAAACCTTATAAATGTTGGTCGATCTACTTGGGCGATGATCACTTAGCATTTCTGGTTCTTTAGTCTCAGATAAACCCAACCTGCAAAGTTTGATGATTGAGCCAGTCAGCATGTAGAAGGATGATTGGGTCGCAGTAGGTTGGTTCATATGAAGACTTGGGCCTATAATTGTCTAAGGTTCTGTTAAGTGCTTGTTGGATGATTGAGATCACTCATTTTACTGGCTTTAGTTAACCTGGTTTTGGATATGGGGAGCACGATGAAAAGAAAGAGCATGTATAGAGCTATGATTTCTCTGCTGTTGTGGGCTCAGGTGCTGCAGACAAAAACTTAGAAGAGTTAATCCTGTACCCCTGCTTTATAAAGTTGTGGTCTCTTTATTACTTAGTTGAATTGGGAGAGAACTTAGGTTAACTTAACTCAAAACCTTGGTTTATGGTATAAATTGAGCTCTGGATCTCATTAGGTGGCTTAAGGTCTTCACCCAGAAAATTTCCAAAAGCTGGGTGGCTTTATTTCTAGGCTCTTCCAAGTGATGAGTCTCTAGTCGTATGTCCTCTCAGGCGGTGAATTGCTTTATTACTTTCTATTATTTATTATTTTGGCTTTCTTACTTGACATTTGTTAGACCTCTGGATGCATTGTTTTGCTTTGTCAATCTGGCATTTAGTGTTACGTAGGTTGATGTTTCTGTGTCCTATTGTCTTGTCTTGGCCTTTATTGGTTATTCTCTTTTCTTTTTGGTGAATTATCTCAGCTTAAGCATTGAACAGAAATGAGAAAAAAGGACTTGGTTGTGTACTGCATGGCCACAAAGCTCATGGCTTTGTGCAAATATAGCCTTTATATCATACATTAGTTTACCTTAGGCAATTTGTTGGGTTATAATCCACACTTATGGTGGAGATGTAGGCACCAAATTTCCATGCTTTTCTGAAATTAATCATTTTTGAACACATGATAAGCGATTGAAACAGGTCTTGGTGTGCCATCACAGGTGTTTTGCCTTTTATAGTCCTGATCTTGTTACCAGAAAACAAAATTGGTTGTCCCATCCACTCTGGCTAGGTCATCTTTCATGACTCCTGGAAAATCATTCTTAGGGAATCAGTTGGTTAATCGAACCTTAGAATTGCACTGAATCCTGTGTTCTTGAAGTTGAACATTTAAACCAGTTTTGTTAATGTTTCATCTTTTAATATACAATCATATCAATACTGAGCATTGGCACCCACAGTAGTTTTCTATGAACTTCATTTAATGCTTTACCGAATTCATGATTTCAAAGTTGAAGTTGGATTGTTACTTAGAACCTAAATGTCTTACTTCTGTTAATCCATTGGGCAGGGTCCTTAGATATGGATGCTATAGAACAAGAAATTAAAATTGAAAGGGTGGAGGAAGCCAAGGGGAATAGGGGATCGTCCATAGAGATTAAGGTTCTGTTTTTTGCCAGAGCTCGAGATCTAACTGGATTGACTGATATGCCGTTGGAGGTGTTATCTGGTAGTACAGCACATGATTGTTTAAATAAGCTCATTGCCAAGTTTCCAAGCTTGGGTGAGATCCGTGGGTGCATAGTCCTGGCTTTGAATGAGGAATACACAACTGAGTCGGTTATTGTTGAAGACAAAGATGAGTTGGCGATTATACCTCCCATAAGTGGTGGCTGAAGGCATCTTATTTGTTCCTCCATACTCCTATAAATCGATGAATTGGCCATTATTCCTCCCATAAGTGGTAGTTGAAGGCATCTTACATTATCCAAAACATTCTACAAAAATCAAACACTTGTAATTAATGTATTTTGCCGGTTGACTAGTTAGTGGGGTTCTGTAATTTTGTTTTGTTGATAACAAATATGAATATAGTTGCATTAAGTGATGGATTAAATGCACCCCTTTTATTGCTGCTTTGGAATTTTTGAATAGTTCTTTTAGCAAATGAAAGAATAAGTGAAATCTGAAACTGTTATTTATACTTATTAGACTTCAGTGGATTATATGAACTCCTTTTATTGAGGTTGTGATTAGGCTTTCTATGCATTGGTTGAGTATCAAGGTACTTTATAGGGGAGCAGCATGAGAAAATGATGAATTAGGATCATTTAGAGATTTCTTGTTTTGTTGCTTTGAATTTCTGTACAATGGTTGGGTTTCTCATTTTCAGTGATGGGATTTGATCATAGACATCTGTTATAATGCTAAGTGTTACGATGCTACGAGATAATACGAGATTAACTAGTTTATGATTATGATTGTAAGCTCTAGTCTCTTGATGTTTGACAATTGAGAAGATATATTGTTGTAGGTGAAGAAGAAAGAAGAGAGCAAGCTCGACCTCGTTAGAACTTCGAAATGAGAAAATTTACTGTAATTAGCAAGTTCCTATGAATAGATGGCTCACAACTATACTTCCCAATGCATGCAAAATAGAGTTTAGAGAAATGAATTAACTCATTTAAGAAAGAGAAATGTTTTTGGCATTATTGAAGGGGTACCTTATAATTTTAAGAGAACTGTTTATGATTTTATCAATCAACCCTTGGGACATTAGAGGACCAAAGAGAGAATATCTTGAGAAAATTCTTTGTTTGTTTTCTTGGATACCAAACAATGTTGAAATTAACTTTCTTTTGGTACTTTGTAGACCTTTTATTTTCAGGTACTTCAATTTCATATTTTCATACTTCAAACTGAGATATTTCCATTTCTTTTCTTCTTTGTTGACCTTTCAGTTTTGTCTAAGAAAATGATCTCTATATCCTTCCACATATTAAAATTCTGACCAAACTCCTGCCCAAATGCATAGGGTGTTGGATGAAGAAGAGAAGAACAAAGATTAAACAGAAGAAGGATTTGAATGCTAATTAAAATGTAAGAGAAGCTTCGTTTTCTCTTGTTAATTTTGGGAGCCTCCTTTGGTGAGGATGCAGGTTAGCTTCCTTGAAATCATAAATGCATAACACAATGTTTAGCGCAATACATACTAAATTTGCAGTAAAATCAAGCTCGTGAATCTTAGAACCATCTGATATGATTGCTGATGCTATTTGGTTTGATTTGATTCTAGCATCTTCTACTGGATTCTTTGGTGGACACAATAAAGGCTTGGGAGGCATCTCTAAGCACTCAACATCCCTTTCGAGTATCTTTACAACTCTATTCATCGAGGGATGATCACCAGGTTTCATTTGTATGTATCACAATGCGACTATTATCATCTTCTTCTCCATTTCCCTTTCCTCTGTCAGTATCAACTATGATGGAAAATACTGAAATGTGACGGAAAGGAGAAACATAATTTTTCGATGGAATCAGGTATGTCTTACAAGCTTAAATCTTACCAATTGTTTAAGGTAAAAAGTTCTAATACATTCACACTGTACTGTTCGGTTATACTAGAAAACAATCTGATATGAAAGGGAAAAAAAAACTGAACTGATATTATCAATCTGCCTCAGTAAAACTTAAGCTAATAGAATCTTTAGAAGCATTTGACATGACTGAAGTTGCTCTTTGATTTGAGTTGATTCTAGCATCTTCTACTGGATTCTTGGGAGGCATCTGTAATGATTCAGCTTCTCCTTCAAGCATCTCTACAACTTTATTCATCGCAGGACGATCATCAGGTTTCATTCTAATGCACCACAATGCTACTATTATCATCTTCTTTAACATCTCCCTTTCCTCCTCCGTGCCACTATCAACAAGTACCATTGTCATGTCCTTTTCTTCGCTCAGCTGGTCATAGATCCATGAAGGGAAGTAAATTTGGCTAGTATGCTCTGCAAATGCATTCAAATTTTTCCTTCTCCCGGCCATTTCCATCAGCAGCATCCCGAAACTGTACACGTCTGCTTTATATGAGATTCCTCCAATGTTCTTGTAGAACAATTCAGGAGCCATGTAACCCATTGTTCCTCTTGCTGCTGTTAGAGTGACAATACTTTTCTCAGTTGGGTATAATTTTGCAAGTCCAAAGTCTGAAACTTTCGGAGTGAAGTTCTCATCAAGAAGAATGTTGTGAGGCTTGATATCAAAATGTAGGATCTGCATGTCACAACCTCGATGTAGATATTCAATTCCTCGAGCCACTCCAAGAGCAATCTCATACATTTGTTTGCAGCTTAAAGATATAGTTTCACCTTGTTGAAAGATGTACTTCTCAAGAGACCCGTTAGGCATGAATTCGTACACAAGGGCACGCTTAGATCTCTCTGCACAATATCCGAGAAGTTGCACCACATTGACATGATGGATTCTTCCAATGGTAGCAACTTCATTGATGAAATCCTGCCCGTTAGCTTTGGACTTGCTCAATACTTTTATGGCAACAACACGGCCACTACGAAGCTTAGCCTTGTACACGGAACCATAACCTCCTTCACCCAATTTGTCCTTGAAACCTCTAGTCATCCTTTTGATATCAGAATAGGCATACCTAATAGGCATGAGATTGTTGTGACATTTCAGGAAGTCTTCCACAGAGTCGAACATTGATAAATGTCTCCTTCGCCATTTATATATCAAAACTGTGACCAAACAAGGCACCCCACATAGAAAGAACCTCGCTACGAGGAACATACCTGAAGGAAAGTTTCAAACAGCAGCAGTCAGAATACTTAATATAATGGTTTCATAATTCTTTGGTAAAATGGTGTGCATATAGGTTGCAACAGTGTAAACGAGTCAAGTGGAAGTGACTCTATAAGTACATTATAGGCAATCATTTATCAGTTTAATCAACATAAAGAATCGATAAATACAAAAAGCTAATAATTACAATGAGGAACAAAAAGACCTTACCAATGATGAACAAATAGCTAGTGATTACTGCCACAAATTCAATAATAATACCTGTCAACATATAACAAAAGAGAACAACTTCAATCAAGTAATAAAGGCACTTATACAGATAATATCGAAAGAACAAAAACTAATCGACCCCTTGTGTATTAATTTAAAGTGTGTGAACAAGTTAATGAATAGTTTCTTTAACAACCTTATATGCATTCTGGTTGCATTATATTAGTACTATATATATATATATATATATAGTACTAATATAAAGTGATTGAAATGGAAGAACATTACATATTGAGAAGCCTATGTTTTCCTCTCCTTCAGTATTTTATCAAATCAGTATCAAATTGTGAGAAGGAACTAAAAGCCACAATTAATTTTAATTTTCCTTGTGTTCTTTTATAAAACAAGAGAAAAGATATACATACTGATCAGAGAGTATTCTGTAGTTCCACAGTGAAATTGTTCCCTGCCATCAAGATAACAATCCCCAACACTTCTCTTGCAATGGCACAGACCATCAAGCCATGAGAGTTCGAATCCATGGAGTAAATGATTATGGAGGTCTACATAGGACATGTTCTTCTTCTTCTTCTTCCCATCATCATCAGTTTCTGGCCATGATGTCATGGCCATCAGCTCAATTCTGCAAGAATCCTCCACCTCTGATACGCTATTGTGGCTAACCATAATAACATAAGGATAATGCCTTCTCAAATAATTGGAAGAAGAATTGGAATGGTATGTTCCATTACTACAAGAAGCCATGTCCACATAATGTGAAGATTTTGCAGCTTTTGCACAGCTCATGTAGATTATGGTCTTTGATAAATAATACCGCCTGATAGTATAGTTGTGTAGTCGAGACCTATACTGGTAGGTTGCATATGGATCTCCTGCACTGAAATTATACCGGGTTAGAGTGTTAAGAGGGAGAGAGGAGCAATAATCTATCTGCAGACCGGCATCAGCAACTCTGATGCTGTAGTTACGGTAATTGATGGCCTGTACATGGTATCTGCCTCCATACAAGTATAATACCGTGAGATTGTTCTCACAAGCTAGTTCATACTTTTTATCCCCACAGTTTTGTGGATCACCTTGTAATCGGAATGGATTGCTGATGTTAAGAATATTGCCACAAGAAGAAGCTGCACACTGATGATAATCAAGATCATGAGTAGCACTGGAAGTATCATACTGGAATACAACAAGACAAAGAAGGTACAAGTAACCAGCCACCACGAGAAGCCTTACTCTAAACATGGAGAGAGAGAGAGAGAGAGAGAGAGAGAGAGAGAGAGAGAGAGAGAGAGAGA
>JAYMTT010000715.1:0-11723 GCA_036898025.1 Hypseocharis bilobata
TATCCTTCTTGATCGCGAGTATCATACTCAGATTCCATATGCTACCGCCTGCAACGCCTGCGGTGCTCTTGGTGCTGTTTTTGCTCGTTGTGTGAATTGCAACATCAATTTTCATGTCCAATGCGACTTACCTGATCAACTTCCACCTACTATCACCTACGAGCCCCATGAACATCCTCTTACCCTTTCCACAAGCTCTCCTGTAGCCGTGTCCTGCTCTTGCTGCGATGCTTGCAAGAAACAGATTATGCCAAACCGTTTCGTGTATACTTGTGCGGAATGCAACAAATATATTGCTCATGTTCGTTGCGTCATCTCTGAGCTACAACTCAACCAGAAAGAGAGGTATGAGCATTGCAGTCACCCTGATCATCCTCTGTTCTTATATGATGATATAAGCAACGGAACTCTCTGCAAGGGATGCAAGAGTCCCATTAAGGGTCTCACCTATGGTTGCAAGCTGTGTGATTTCTTTCTCGACAAATCTTGTATTGAGCGGCCACAAGACATAGACCATCCCTTTCATCCACCCCATCCTCTCACGCTCCAAGTACATGCCGAAGGGTTTACCTGTAATAGCTTTAGAAAGGATTGCAATGGTTACATCTGCGGCTGCAGACAGTGTGGGTTTGGCCTTGATCTTGAATGCGCCTCACTTATGCCATATGTAACGCACGAAGATCACAAGCACCCACTTACTATCGTTGAAGAAATAAAAGGTTGTCCGGAGACTTCTTACTTGTACTGCATATTGTGTGATATCAGGTTTGATGTTCTAGGTGGTCCATTACCAGATACAGTTAAACACAAGTGCCATTTTCATGCCCTCACACTCAGACCCTATCTTATTGAAGAAGATTTAGATGAGCACTACTGTGATGTTTGCGAGGAGGTCAGAGATCGAAATGGGTGCATTTACTACTGTGTAGAATGCCAATATGAAGCGCATGTCAGATGCGTGATGTCTGAGGTATGTTTGCGTATAGTTCCTCTTTTACTAACATCATAATCTTGAAACTTGGTTTTTATGTTTGTAATCAAATCAAGTAATCTGCAGTATGGTATCTTCGAGTTTTCATTTGATTACATAGAAAATGAGAGATTCTCTATGTTTTGGTTGCTTGTTAGGTGCAACGCGCATTGAGAGGAGAGCTTGAAGGTGTCACGTTAGTTACCGTGAAAAACTTAAAATGGGAAGAAGAAAGAAAGATAAACAGTGAAATAGACAAGTTACCATGTTTCACAGATATCTATGATGATGACAACTTTCCTGAAAATGATATGGTGGAAATAGACAGATTTGTTCAGATTACGAAACTTACAAGAGTTTTTAACAACTATAGTTTATGTAGCGGTGCATTACCTGTCTCGGACATCTTAAAAGATATATATTCGGAAGAGCCTCTCAGACAGTTCATGGACAAAATAAAATTTGAAGATCCAGAAATAAGACAACTACAGTCCACCATGGAAGAGTTTCTGTCCTTTTTCGGAGAGGAGGATGAGTTAGAGGATAGTGATGGTTTACAGAACCTCCGTAACAAGGTAATTGCTAACCAAGCTCTAGAAGTAAGAGTAAATGTATTCTGGTCTTTCCTAGACATGCTTTGCTCCTGTGCAGCGAGTATTGTCTATGAAAAGGTTGTGGAGGTTGGAGGATACACAGTAATAAAGAGCTCAGCCCCCATCATAAAGGACTTGATGACAAAGTATGGAGATTTTAGTGCGAAGTCTAAATTCTGTACTGTTCCTACAAAGCTGCTTTTCTTTACCATTGTTTATGAAATTATAAGTAACATGCTTAGCGTTAGAGTTAAGGAAGTTACGGACAGTTTACTTCTTGATTGGTGGTACAAATTAAAATACTTGGAATTGATAGCAGGATTCAAACTAGATTTTATGTTCGATAAGCTGGATAGAGTTGCACATGCTCACTTCGCTCTTCGAGCTGACAGATATGCAGATAACATCCTTACCAAGGTTCGCAAAGAAGTTAGTGAGCTTCCGCGGAAAATGAAGTTGCTGGACAAAGAATTGCGGAAAAAAAAGAAAAGAATGCAGGGACTTAAGATTGAAGAAGAGCAGGTTAGAGCAGCTAGGTCTAACAAATCATGTTTAATGAAGGAGTGGTTGGAGGAGGGAGAAGAAACAAGGTGTGATTTTATTGGAGCATATTTCCGCCAAGATTGTGAGGAAAGTGTAAATTCATTTCAATTTTAAGTTCTGAAATTTGGATAGAATAACTCCTTTTAGAAACTGCAGGAAAGCTTTTTAGCATAAGTCGCCTACAAATTTTTTTTTCTTTATAAATGTAAAGTGCAATATTTTGTAATGAACAAAGGACCAAATCAACCATAATTAGATCAGATGAAAATACAACTTGCATGAACTTTCTTCTTCTAGAAAAAAAAAAAAAAAGCAAAATTGTGAATCAATAGAAAAGTATTATTTGCCAAATCAGAATCTGAAATCAGGCTCCATATATGGTTTAAAACATCTATCTACAAAACAAGATGCAATATTCGGGGTCACAGGTTTGGTCACAACAATATTCTCTACTATTATCCGATAAGATTGTTTCCATATGATAAGTACATACTTGTTTGTTTGGTGCAAGAGCTCTTCTCAGTAGAAGATCATGATTTGGTTCTTCGTATCTCCTGGCCCTGGGTGGGTGGTTCATAAGCACGGCTAATTCGTCTCAGCAAAACCATTTCCACTTATCAGTTTAAGTGTCATCAAACCACCAAATTCTGGAAACGAAATTACTAGCTAAATTGTCCAAATCAAGCAGTAAATGGTGATAAATAAGTCAGTTGAAAGATCTCGACGCTCAAAGCATAATTTAGCAAATGGGTTTCCAATTCAAACTAAATTTTATAGAGTAGTAATGGCAAAAAAGCAAACATTTATTAATTCAAATAAAATAACCTGTTTGAGACCAAAAGGCAATAAATTGCGTGAGTAGTTGCTCACGAAACTCTAAATTCAATTCATTCACGAAAAAATTCTCAATGTACTGTAACATTAAGCAGTTGGTATGGGAGTATTATGAAAGGTTCAACTCACCCACAATTAGATTAGATTACAACATGAACTTTGCCTCTGGAAGAGAAGAAAAATACAAAAATAAAATTGTGAAACAATTGAAAAGTGGTCATTTCTTTTGGGAAGGAGGTGCTAGCATATTTACCAAATCAGAATCTAAAATCAGGTCCCACATATCTATTGCCTAGGAATGCTTCGCCTTAAAGAGATTTAGTGAGCACCTGCGAATTAGCAAACAACAAAAAACTTAATACTGCAGTAAGTACACAAATGCGCAGTAGTGGAACTATATATAACTTCAGAAAGCTGTTCACCTTCTAAATGAGAACTCAGTAGCCCGCTTGAACGTTGTAACTGACCTGACGAGGATGGGGAAGAAGAATATAGATGCTGGCATATTTTCTGAATTAGAATCTGAAATCAGGTTCCACATCCATCGCCCAGGAAAACTTTGCTAGAAGAGATTTAGTGAACATCTGTCCAATTAGTAAATATCAAAAAACTTAGTACTCCGGCAAAATATGACACTAATCTGCAGAATGCTTATCAATATTGGTTGGGTGACCAGCCGTCTTTCTAATTGCTTCAAACTAGCAGCAAGAAATAATGGTAGAAACTGTTCACCTTCTCAATGGGAACTTCATGTCGCTTGCACCATGCAACTGTAATCCTAGGGTCAAGATAGTTGATTTTCGAAGTGCCTAGAGCGACAGTTTTAAGATCATCTTTGGTCCTCATGTCCCGTTCCGTCTTCTCGATCTTTACATTGATTTGAGCTATCTTTTTCTCCCACCTGCATATTGCACATTCATGAACCATAACAAATCAGCTTATCCTCACAAGAAGCATGATAGGCTTAAACAAGAGCAAGAGTTTATTACGCTTCAGGGCTCAAGTTCCTCTTTTGCTTTCCATCAGCACCCTTCAATGGGGGTTTCCCCTTTTTCGCCCGATCTAAATCAGTTTTCAGTTCTTTCATATTGTCCTACAAGGAAGATAACAAAATCAAGCTTGGACTGCATAAACACTGGGAGACTTCAGAAGGTTCAGAAAGATTCCTAATATGAATACCAACAACCATATCACCAAGGAATAAACAACATGCAAGTGTGCATCCAGAGATTTTCGTTTTGTATCAATTAGAAACTCCAAAGTCTGACCAAACCAAAACTAAACACTACCAATTTCCAGCTAAGTGGTCATCACCTTCAGATCCTTTAACTTCTCCTCCAACTTCGTCATTTGTGTGGTGTGGGACTTTGAGACACTACGCTGATGATTACAAATGATTGCTACCTGTAACCAGACAAGCCAATGTAGCAGAACCAATTAGAAGTTAAATATGGGCATAATTATTGTTAGCCAAATAAACCTTACTGTTCGTACCTGCTTATTCGCATCATTATATACTGCAACTTTCTCTGGAACATCTCCATCCTTTGTCTTGCTATACAACTGTTAGGAAAAACAAATTCCACAAAACAAAAAACGTTTAACATAAATTGAACAAGTTAATACAAGCAGAATACTATTGTCTTTCATAAATTTCATTTTACATGCGACCATAGGGCTTGTGTTATTACTGATAGGTACTTTATTCCATTCATTACACAATTACTTAGTGTACAATTTGATATTGCCAGTGAAAGAATCATTTTAGGCGCCATGGTATACATTTCCAAAACAGTACACTTTCAATCTTTGTGCTATGATAGCAGCCTCTCAAGTAGAAATCTCCGTGGCCAAAATGTCAGGAGAATGAATAGCCTCTCACTCTATTGGGGTATTTAAAGAGTTAAAAATATAGCAACAACCTACAGCTTGAAAATTAAGACCCATATAGAGGTAGAAGAAATTGATAATCCTCAAATACAAGACAAATACGAAGTTTACTGGATTGCATTTTTACCTTATCGTCTAGAGTAATAGATGCATTATATGTACGGAAAACTTTTGCTGTGAGGCCAGGCATGAGTTCCTTCAGATGTGCATTAAGTTTGCTGGTATCCAGCTTGTCAAAAAGATCATCACCCTCTTTTTTCCCTGAACAGATAGCAAATAGATACCATTGGGCTCCAATGAGAAAATAAATATGCATATCATATACAGTAAACACACACACACATGAATATACACATTAAGGACCAACTACTCACCAGATTGGAATTGTAGAATAGCCTTGTAAACGAGTGGCTCAACTTCAACAATATTTTGATATCTTATTGAATCTTTACCAAGGAAGTTAAACTGGATTGATAAAAGCAAAACTATACAAGTTAACATATTAACGGTAAGGAACCATGCGGGAAGGTTTTAATCACATAAACCAAACCCATTATACCTCCAATTTGTTGCTTTGAGGAAGTGCTGTCACATTTTCTATTTTCAATGTGCAACAACCAACAGTATCAGCTTCATCATCATCCTGCAAAAGGACAAACAATAGTAAGAAGAAATCAACATGACCTCTGCACTGAATAAAAGCAATCGTGTCCACAACAACATGCTACTAAAAATCTTCAGCCATTTAAGACACTGAATAAAATGATATCAAAAGTCAGATACCATGTGTAAATGTTTGAAAGGAAGTACAGAAAAGGTGCATTCGTCCACTTCCTGAAAAGCATAAGCACAAATTGTCCCTTCAACCTCTACTACCCAAAAGCATATTTGCCATATTGCCTAGGCAAACCAAAGAGACAGACCTTCCTACTGCATGAGAAGTCACCTAGTTGACTAGGCAACTACTCAGGCCATGACTTATACAGAATAGACAAGCAATAAATAAATAAAATAAAAAATAACTACTATAAAAAAAAATGAAGCATTACAATAGGCAGAATGGAAAGATGCATTACACAGACAAATCACAACTTCACAATATTGTATCTCAGAGAAGGCAACTAGGCCCTGCCTAGGCACCAAAGAGGCAGGAAAAAGACCCAAGAGAACATGAGCTATGAAGATAAACACAATCACAAAGGAGCAGACAGGGCACAAAGAGTTGAACAGAAGAAACAATTATGTAGCCAACCACATATAGTTAAGATTAAGGCTTTGTTAAGTTGAGAGTTTAAGGACTGCAATTTTATAGTAATCCTATCAAACGACTCTAGAATTGAAATTATATTCACTGCAAACCCCTTAAACCCAACGTACAAAGGGAATACATTATCTTTAACCATACACAGAAGTTCTCATTAATCATAAATCCTCTTCTTAAGTTGCCTTAACAGAAACCAAATTTTGTGTTAATCATCATGTGTTCAAAACAAATGAAACCAACATGTGTAACCTGATGCATATGGATGCTAATAGAACCAATCAAAGACTTATACACCAATAAACTAAGCAAATGAAAATAAATTAACTAATTTAACTCAATTCCTTCACATCTTGTTGAATGACGTCTATTTACTAACAGACAGTTTGGATCGGATGGAGGGGGAGGAGATTACTCTTCCTTCAATTAAATAAAATAAAATTCAGAAAAAAAAAACTAAAATCTCAACTGGATCTAGGCAAGATAGTGTTCAGAAAAAAAAAATCATAATTTCACACAAACCTCGGTGAACCACTCTGGAGAGGAAGGACGGTGTCCTCAGTGAACCAGATCTGGGCTTGGTCGACGATCTGCTGCCAAATTCCATCATCCAGTGATGATATACCCAAATCTCAGCTGTGATGATATACCTCGCAAAGCAAACATCATTGAGTAACCAAATTCTAACCGAGAGAACTGGTTACGACTACTTCAATTACCATCAACGAGAAACCAAAATAAAGCTCGTTTTTTTAAGTTTCTAATTCTATGGGCTTCATTCCAGATCAGAGGCACCTTCCCAACTCTTTTCTGCTCGAGATCCGAGAACCGACGGCTTTGGTTACAGATCCGAGCACCACCATGGACGACTTTGGCGTACAGATCCGAGCACGAATGAAATTCTGACGAGATGCGGTGATGAATCAACAACACCGTGGATCTGTTCTTGCATTCGACGTTAATGATGGTGATTCCAGAGATGCGGCGACGACGACGAGGGGGGACGGAGGTGAAATATTATGATGAGACTAAGAGGAGCAAAGAAGAAAGGGAGAAGAGGAGGAGGATTTGGTTTCTGCGATATGGACGCTGAAGAAGAGTTAGGTTAGAGAGAGATGTCATTTGGTTGTATGAGAACAAGCGAGAAGAGAGAGAGAGAGGGGATGGGAAAATTGAAGAAAAAAGGAAGGAAAAAAAATCAAGATGAGGGTAGTTTCGTATTTTCACACGTGAACTAACTCTGTTATGGATGCAAAAAGTCATGAAATGTGAGAATAATTATCTGTCGATCAAAATAAAGGAGGATAATTATGTGCAAAAATGTCAAACATGATAGTATTTATCCGCGTTCATCCCTTTCAAGTTTAACTAATCATTTTGACAAATTGTCACATAATAAATTATTATCTTCATGACTTATCCATATTTTATTTTTTCTTAAACTTATTTTCTTTCAAAAAATATTTTTTTAAAAGAAATTTGACAAGTCAACATGTCGGAACGAATCAGAACATTGCCAAACGAATCGGATTTTAAAGAATAACAATAAAACAGATTCCAAGTTAAGTCAGACTCGTGACGGACTGCAACTCGCTGCCCATTTTGAAGAGTCGGTGCATTACAGACAAAAACAACTTAAGATACTAAGATGCCAATTATAGATCAACACTTCTGAGCAGAACAGCTTGCAGGGTTTCATGAGATGTGCTTCTTTTTGCAAGAAATATTACTTCCCTATATGCAAAATATAAACATGTTTCTAGTAAGAAAAGCAAACTCTTGAGTAAGCTAACTATGAATACTAAAGATGAAATAGACAGGTTAAAATTGTACTGTATGCATACCTGTGATAATTTCATTATCACATGTGACTGAAACTACAGCCGAGCCTGTGACTCCAGGCGCAGGATATGCTAGAGCTTGGGGAAATTGCCACTCATCAGCACCACCACCTGGCCCTTTGAACATGCGGATAAATGTTCCACTAGACGAGCTAGCTATAGCCTTTCCATGTTGAAACAGGAAAGGAGTGCCCTGGCCATCAGGTGTGTTGGGTTGCCAGTTGTGCAGTGCAACATGTGCTGCTGGAGCATTTGTATCAACAATTACTACAGTATCCGCAGATGCATGAATGGCAGCTGCAGGCAGATTGCAGCGTTCAGGACCTGGCACAGGATATGGTTTGGCAGCTTTTGGATTCCGAAAGATAGTCTGACATATCAATAAACCACTAATAAGCAAATGATATTAATAATCTTTCAACACATGTAATAATAATAATAATAATAATAATCCTGCAGAGCATCATATTGTATCTTTCAACATCAATAACTAACATACCTAATAGCAACCTAAGGGTATATATCCTAAAACCACGACTACTTTTATCAGGAAGTAAAACTCCTTACATAATAAATCAGTTATTTAAATTTCGCTGCAAAGAAGATAGTATTTTCAAATATGACTTAATATGCTAGGAACTTCATGAATCTTGTTCACATAGCATTTATCTTTCATGGTCATAGTTCATAAAAAAAGAACTCTATAGACCATTAAACCACGGCGGGATAAAGGTAAATTGAAAGTTATATGAGGCTTTTATCCAACAAAGCAAACCTAACAATCTCATAAAAAGTATGCATATGAATGTGCATGTCATCCAATAAAACAAACTGAACCATCTCATAAAAAGTATGCATATGAATGTGCATGTCAAATATGATATACTAATGCGATTCATAATTCTCTGATGTGGCACATAGTAATCCTGCTACGCTTTTTAACAGGTTTAAGGCATTTGTTAACTGAGAATACACATTTCTTACAGGTCCCACCAGGTATCTAATTAGTTCTTGACCCATTGCTCTTGCATTTGCAGCGTTATCAGCACTAGTTAAGATCTGATCAACACAATTATAACTCAAGAGGTGAAATCTCCTTAGTTAAATATGATGACGTCAAAATGTATATTAATGCACTTAGATAAATAATTGTATACGTGCAGCAGCATACATATCAATCTTAAGCCTCCTCATTGCAGCCTCTGGTGTTGGTTTGAGAAGTTATATCAGCAAGTTCTGTCACCTTTTTTTAATTATACAGGCACAATTATGCCAAGTAAATCAAATTCATCTCTTTCTTCCTTTTTTTTCCCGGGCTAAAGTGATTCAATATTTGATTTGCGAGCACATAATGCAACTGCAACAGAGTAACATGATGACAATTGACAATCAAAGAGGAGGCTTCAAATACTTCAGTATGCACATCCATCCTTTATTTTATTTTTTTTCAACTTAAAACATCATAAAAAGTGTGTTTGTCATTCTACATGCAAAAAATATGCAGGATCCATCATATGATTCTTATACTTGTCATCATGATATTGCCAGCATATAGTACATAAATCCCAGTGAAGTATACAAAAATAAGCAAGCAAGAGCGTTCTGCATATGTTTAGATGACAACATGCATGTAGAACTGTAGGTTCAGAAAATATAATTCCTTGTTACCTGCAGATGAAGAACTTCAGTCAATGGCATCCTCTTCAAGTGAGGGACCCTCAAAAGTTGGGATGGAGTTTGTCCGAAGTATGCAATCTGATCTTGTGTAGCACGCTGTTGTATCTTTTATTGGTTTACAAATTTAAAAAGACAAACCAATCAACAACTATCCAAGTTAAACAGGCATATCAAACTTAGCAAAGTGGACTTACTGGATCCGAAATCTTATCAATATCAACTGCTCCTTCGTAGGTAATATAAAAGAAAACATTATTTGCCTGTATAGCTTCTTTACCTCGTTGCTTGTACCTGAACAACAAATTTATTTCATGAAAGTAGCAGATAAAAGAGAAACAAAAATGATTTAAACAAATGATATCTTCATTCTTGTTCCAACTAATAGGATTAAAATAGAGTGCAAAGGGAATGAAAAGAAAAGATAAAGTTAGCAACCAAACCTACCCAAATATGAGATCGATCCATTCATGCAAATGTGCAGAGACATGCTCGCTTTCTAGTGCCATTCGATGCTTATGGATGAAATCAACTGGGTTTTCAGCCCAAGGAGGAAGTCTGACAGAATCTGACAAGAATATAAATGGAAAACAGAACCTTTCAATTTCATTTTAACTTAAAAGTAATTTCCTCTTCATATTCTGCTTATAGTGCATTTAAAGTACATACCAACTTTCCCTCCTAACTGTGTTGTACCAAAGTTTATCGAGTTCCCATTGGTCAAGATTTCAGGGAGATAAAACATTTCAGGAACCTATGACACGTAATAGAAAAATATATCAATTCTAAAAGAAAACTTTCATTAGCAATTCAAATGAACTGATACAAAAATGAGTATGGGGGCAAGCAAAAGCACTGACAATTGGTTAGCGAGGAACATAAAAAATCATGCATAAAATACAGCAAAATGATCCTTCCATGATATGCAAATGGTCAAACAGACACAAACCAGTTCTTTAACATCACTCATGTCCTCAAGAACTCCATTCCAAGTAGAAGTAATATCCGAAAACATCCTGTCTGCATGATCAAATTTACCACCTTGCAGTTGAATTGAGAGAGTTGTAAATGGCTCAACTCTAACTAAATAATACAACACCTGTGGACAAAATAAAGCAATCATAGAAAGGTGTGACCATATCATTATAATGATCTTCATTTCAGAGCACTATATCAATACTATGATATGAAGCCAGAAGACACCCAACTCGAAATAAAAATGAAATTCCACATATCCGGTACAATGTATCTACATTCTCTCTCTCTCCAATTTTTTATAATTTTTGTTTTTATTTATTTTTTCGACTCAAACATGCATGTGGTAGCTAGTATATATAAAGGGAGAGCTTGATATGGTGTTTGAGACCAACTCGGATAGCTCGCTGAACTATTTATCTCTTATCCAATAATTCTAAGTGCCCGAAATATAAAAAAGTTGGTCTGCATGATTTAACTGATTCTAAATAACTCTTAAAAACTGCCTTATCCACATTCTGTAAACTTCTATTTGAATACTACAACCTCTCTAATGTAGACCTCTCTTTTTTTTGTGTTTTATAGTATTTTTCTGATGCTGTATTGCTTAATATATGTCAAAAAAATTAAAAATCAAACGAATTCATGTAACTACGATCTCATTCCCTGTAAACTGGAATGGGAGAAGAGAGCTCCACAACAATTGGAATTGAAGGTGGGGTCTCGTTCTCTGGCATCGATCTGCGAGGACAGACGGGACCGGTATCAATTTGAGGAAGAATGAGACCAATCATTCAAATTACAAAGATTATTTCTGTATACACGTCAATTGGAATTGAAGAAGATAGCTCCACAACAACTGGAATCGGAGGTGGGTCTTGTTCTCCGACGTCGCTCTGCAAGGTAGACGGGACCAGTTTCGATTTGAGGAAGGATGGGACCAATTTTGATTCGAGGCATGACGGTTGGGTACATACAAGCTCATCACACCTGGTGCAACGTGACACTGCCCCTCGCCAAGGTCTACTCACTGCAGCGGATCTGGAAGTCAATAAATTCCACCGAAGTTGAGTTTTGTATGAATCAAAAATCATGGAGTGTTTCGTCAGTGGGGCAGTTCGTCTGCAAGAACAAGCGAGATT
>JAYMTT010000716.1:0-11719 GCA_036898025.1 Hypseocharis bilobata
TTCATTCTTTGACTCTTATTTAAATCATAATTTATCATTCTGATTCTCATTCCTAAACAAATATCCAAACGGAGCCAAATATTTACTTATATTAACATTTATTCATAAACTTGTATTATTTAATTATAGATCGGTACTCTCAAAGTATCTTATGTCATGCTATTTTCTGTTGAGATGCTGTCTAAATTGGTGCCTAAATAAATAAATAAAATATTTAGCCTGTGATCTATAGTATATTAACTTTGTTCTATTTTCTGCAGCAGCAAATACTTATCAAAAAGTACAATGATCTTAAGGTGTGTGTGTATATATATATATATATATTATATTTGCATTTATCCATTTACCCATTGTTATGAAATGTATAAATATCTGAAAACTATAGTTTCTGCATTAGTTAAATGAGTAAATAAGATGCTGAACTCTCTTGTGTTTCTCTTATCTATTATTGCCTTTTAGATATCTTTGTGAAATAATAATATAGATGATAGTTGATTTATAATATGCTTTCTGAAGGATAGAGAGAACGATGGAGTCCCTGGTCTTTGATAATCTCATATTCAATCATATTAATCATCTATGTTACAAACTACGGAATGAAACTAGAACGTTTTTCAATAGTTACAAACTAAACATCATGTGTTGTATAAGCTCTTAAATTGTATCAGCATAGCAAATTTTCACTTTCATGAAAATAAAAGACTTACTCTATGATTTTCGGTGAAATTTGGCAGATCAAGTATCTTGTCCAAACAAATTAACATCAATCGAAGAATTATCACCATTGCTGTGAGGTTCTTGAAATCCTCTAGACAATGCAGATTGTTCTTCTCTGCTGAGATATTGGCTCAATTACTGGAACTGAAGTCATGATTTGAGGATCAAATCATTTACCACTTAAATTCATGTTTGGTTTTTATGTTCTTATTGTGTACTTTCGATGTATTTCTTTGAATAGAATAAGAATCATGAATTTTTTGTTTCTATTTCTGTAAAAAAGTTAGGTCTTATGAAAAAAGGTTAAATAAGTGCAATAACCAACATGGAAAGAAACAAAACTCTAAGACCGAGGTTGGCTACTGTGATGAATAACCTAATTGACAGTGGAAAGGAACAGATGAGTTCAACCATCCAAAATTTCTGCTTCAAACTGGAAGTCAGGCATTGATGAGAATGGTTATATAATTTTCATGTAAATAAAACTGCAAATTTTCTCAGGCCTTCATACCTATTTAATGGTTGTGGGTGAGAAAGTACTAAAGTTTAGAAAACGGAATGAGATTCAAATCAACTTGAATATTTTGTGGCTCGGAGAAAAATGTCAGGTAGCTATAAGATCATTACCATAGTTAGTGGAGTCCAACCATAGAAGAATCCCAGTCGTCTGATAGCCTCTCCATCTGGAGACTTGGAGGTACTAGCCAACAAGCATAAGCTTCCAACAATAGACATTTCTACAGTCATCAAATATGACGAGTGTTTCTTAACCTGTAATAAAAGGAAATGGTAATGGACAGGTAAAGAAAATTATAAGTTTACAAAATTCAACATTCAAACCAGAGAAACTGAAGAGTTTTGCTAACCTGAGAAGCCCATTGACACAAAGCTGAAGCCAGACCTGAGAGTACAGAAGCAACCAAGACAGGAACAATCCCATAAAACAAAATTTGCTCAGGGTTGCCACCACTTGAGAGTTTATTAGAGCCTTCACCTATGCTTAAAAGAACAGCTGCCATAATCAACAAGAATAGGGCCCCAAGTTGTTGAATCGATTGTTTCTGCCTACACATTAAACCAGAAATTACACCAAAGGGAGTTATCAGATGCCTCAATGATGCTCAAGTTATCATAACAAGTTTATTTACGAAAAACAAATGCTTTGTCATAATGATCCTGGTAAAAAATGCAAAGCAAACCTTTTTTTCTTTCGGTTTTATAAGAAGTTTTATCACTACGGCTTAACCACACAACCATTTAATGAAGCAAAAATAGAAGTGCCAGAAGAAGATAAAAAATTTCTTCATAACGACAAAAAGTTATCATATAAGAACAAAAAGAGAAACTTGAAACTGAAGGTGGCACACAGAAAGGGTAACCTAGTACTCTTTTAAAAAGAGAAAATAAAACTTTTAAGCCTTGTTGACTCCACAGAAACAAGAAGTTTATCCAGTTCACCAAAAAAAGCACACAAACAGTGAAATATAAACTTTTATCTCTCCTAGCTGGAGGCACTACATAGTGTGTTGTCACACTAAAGCATAAACTTTTTCTCCTGATTGGAAGCCCTGAATATCTATTATGCTCAATATTCTAGCACTCGCAGAAAGAGTGATTCATAGTGATACACAGATTATATGGTTAATGCAGCGAGCTTAAAAAATTAGCCACAATATGGATATCTTCAACATTTTTATAATTATTAGAACCTCACGACAGAAGTTGTATATCAGAGAAAGGCCTTCTAAACTTACAATAACAATGAAGACTTACACTCCCTAATTTCTCTATGTGCTCCATATGTTGAGACAAATAAAGGTACTAAGGACCAGCTTGACTGGTTTGAAACAGCAGGAGCCACTAAACAATCATGTAGCACAATAGCAAGGTCAAAGGAAATAGTAGCAGAAGAAGTTTTATACCATCAATAATATGGGTGATGGGCTACCTACATATGTCATTTTTATGGAAAGGAAATGAATAAATTTGACAGGTTTGAAGAACAGGAGACACAAAACAATCATTCTGCATAGTGTCAAAAGTATATGGTATTGGAAGTTCTATACCATCAAAGGAATGGGTAATAGTCTACCCGCATAAGTCATCTTCGAGGAACGAGATAAATAAATTCTAAACTTCATTAGAATTCTTAGATCACGTATCATGGATATTCACCTCCTAATCAGCCCGAAGACAACTCATTTGTAAATGGCAGGACAACATTCTTCACTCACAAGCCAGCAATTCATTGAAGCATAGAAACTACTGGAGAAACTATTGTGAAGAAAACTTAGCTTCCAGCTTCTACATATAACAATCCAGTTGGAAACTTAACTATTCAGTATCAATACATCAGTCAGGAAGTTCTGGCATGCATCCATGAAGAATTGACAAAAGTAACATTTGGAAACATACCTCAGTATAATATATGCAAAGAAAGCAGTGAAAAATATTTTCGTCTGGTTAAGCATCGAGAATGTGAGGGAATCAAGATTCTTGTAAGATATCTGCAGTAAACTATTTTGCAATGCATAAATTGCAGCAGGAAGTCCAGATGCAGTCAATGAACCAACCAAAGTCCACTCTTTGTATAGTTTCTTTAAACTACCATCTTTTGCCATGAGAATCAGAGCACATAAAACCTATGGATCATATAAGAATACATATGTTCTTAATTAGGAACTGAGAAGAAGAACAAGAACAAAAGTTTATATATTAAGTGCTTCGAACCAAAAAAGTGGAAATAGAAATCATATCCAATACAAAAATTACCTTTGCTATCTCACACGTCAAAACAGATGAAGTCACAATAACTTCTCTCCTGTTGGAAGAATCACATTGAGTTATTCACTTGCATTCAGTGATCATAAACCAATAAATAGTTGATACAGAAATTAAAATAATCAGAACCAATCCCATTCATCCAACATATGTACACTTGCACACCTATCAGGATGCTTTAATATTTCAATGGAAGAGTGAAATTGAGGAAGCAGAACAACTGGATATTAAATGCTTGCATGCATGAAATACATTCACATAAATACTAAAATGCCGTTAAACAGATAGAAGTAAATAAACACACACACACTTGTAAGCAACATATGAAAGTGGTCCCTTGAACAGCTGTGGATGGACAAACAACATAGAAGTAGACATTGGTGGTCACGTGAATAAAGTGCATCCAACACTGCAAACTTTACAGTACCAAATTAAGGTACAGATGCACGCATTAAATAGCTATCACTTTGAAACTCCAATAAAAGGCGTCCAAAACAGCAGCAGAACTTTATAATACTTTGAGGCTTTCCCAATTTGACAAATAAGCTTCCTAAAGTAACCAAGAAATACGTCCTCTCAAGACAAGTTCCAAATATTTTTATATAAACTTCTAATTGTATGGTCAAAGCATTTCATGCTATAACTCTAAAATTAATGCACATCAAATAACTAACATCTAGATCCTATGAACTTCCTAGCTGATTATGTTGAGTTGAGACATGTGCATCCACAGAAAATCAGTGATCATGAATGGAAAACCATTTTCAATTTTTCCAAGTCTTTAATCAGCTAGTTAGATAAGCTAAAAGCCTTGTAGTTGTAGAACATCAACATTTCTCACTGAAATGGAAATTATTCTAGTTTCTTACCGTATTCGAGATCATGCTTCCAACACAAACCATCTAAAGCTGAAAAGTTATGTTAAACAGAAGCTTTCTTAAGTTCACACAAGGTTAACATGAAAGTGAAGGAACGCAACCTCTCAAGCACAGGTATCAAATCCATGATCCTAATCATAGACTTGTATGATCCTTCGCCCTTTATATTTTTATTCTTTGTAATAGTTTGCTTGCATTAAATTTTATCATTAGATGATGATAATCACCATATCCCAACAACGGAAGAAAGCATTATTAAAGTCTTATAACTGTTGTGGCACTTACTTTTCGGCTTTTGTTGTTGATCCAAATTTTAAAACATGTTGGTCATTTTTGCTTAGAAATGTCCTGTTTATGTTTTGTGAGTGAACTTTCATGATTTGCTCCAAATGCAATACTCTATGATGTGGTTGTTACTATAAGTTTTTTTGCTAAAACACTAGCCTTAGCTATTCACACTAAAATTAGGCTGGTTTTATTAAGATTCATGAACTTTTCTACACACAAAATGACCAAAAAAATAGAAACTAAATCTATGATCCTCATTTTCCACATTTAACAGCCAAACATGGCTGTGCCCCTCCAATGGAAGCAAACAAACACCAAAAATCCCTAATTCATCAGCATAACTATTTGATTATCACATGCATTACAGAATCTAAAAACCTACCAGCTAAATTTGCTAGACGAAATAGGAATTGAGATAGGATCTTAGGTACCTGATGAAGCGTTTGGAGATGAGAGGCTGAGCTCCGTATTGAAGAGTGAGCAAAATGGAATAGAACCAGATGCTTCTGTTCATTTTCGCTGAGCTCGGCGGTGCGGCGCTGACACCTTTGGCCTCGGTCGCCGCCATTGTTGGCGACCTCTGGGAATTGGCTAAGGCTGTGTTTGTTTGGAGATGGAGAGTTTGGTTCTTCTGATCTTATTGGAGCAGAAAGTGAAACAGACTATTCTCATGGATCATAATTCCTTTCCTCTTTCTGGGATTTCTTTTCTTCTACAGTTTCCCTTCCCGTGAAGTCAAAAAGGAAGACAAGGTCACAAGACGTATCATGAAACTACGTCGTTTGGAGTTGCATAATAAGGTAGTTTTCTTTTTTTGTCTTTTTTTTTTTCGGTGCCAGAAAGGTTACAAACTACATTTATGTTTTGAGTTGAAAATTCATTGTATCAGGAATAAATGCACAAAATATGGGCATTGTCTGCTCTTATCCATTTGATAAGTTTTAATTGTTCGGCCGTTTGATGTTGAAGTCAAACTGACATTACATCATAGGATTGTACAAACTTTCCTCACTGTTACCTGCTTTTTATGGTACTTCCTAGAAAATCCCTGATTTTCAAATTTATTTGTTGGCTCTATTTTTCACTTTGATATTGTTGTAACTTGTAATACACAATTTTGTTTGGATATAGACTACCCATGGCTTAACAGTGACTTACCCCATTCGACTTGGCGCTAGCTGCATGAGTATTGTTATAGACTCCTAATTATCAATTACTCATTAAGAGCTTTCATTTTCGTCTAAGATTGCCCTTTTTGAACTCTTATGGGTGTATAGCTTTGTCATTTGCTCGTTATGGTAGTTTATCTTCTCTCCTGTATAATACGGAGTACAACTTTTGTTAACAGTTAGAGGATAAATTGGGTTGCTCCCATTTAGCTCTTGACATACTACCTACTTTGCTGATTAAAGCGTATCAGATGGCTCTTTCTAACTTTGAGAAACTAAATAGCTAATGTTTCGGCAACAAGCTTATACACAGTGTTGCTAACTTGCTATTGCCATATCATCTAGCAGTTTTGCAGTTTAACATTTTCTACTAGTTTCCTACCTTAATTGGGAATTTTAATTTTACATAGTAAATTCTTAATTCTTTTTACTTCATATTTTCTTTTTGAGGATTAGTCTATAATATGCTTGAGCTTTTTATACTCAAGGAATTTATACTTGAACAATTAACATTTTATAATATATTATCGTCATTTTCTTCTCAGTGGTTTCAATGGAAATTCTGACATGCATATTCGCGTGTTCATGCATATAACTTTTCCGGGATAAATTTTTAGTGTGAGGCTGCATTGCTTATTTGGAGATATACAGCTTTGCGGCTCTCCTTATGTTACATTACATTATGGAGGGTATATGATCGATGCCTGACCAGATGCATTTGTGTGAATTTAATTATATTGCAGTCCTCCAGTTGGGGGTAAAAGAAGAGGTGGTCCAGGTGGTCTAAACAAAGTTTGTGGCGTTTCACCAGAACTTCAGGCCATTGTTGGAGAGCCAGCTTTACCAAGGACTGAGGTTGGTATTTGCAGATCATGGGTCCTCTTCATTTGGCTGATTTATTATGTTCAGTGATCAATTATAGTTTGTGCGATATTATTCTTATAGATGGACATTCTAAGAACTAAATGTTGCTTGATTCAGATTGTGAAGCAACTTTGGGCTTACATAAGGAAAAACAACCTCCAGGATCCAAGTAACAAGAGAAAGATAATCTGTGATGACGCCTTGCGTTTGGTATTTGAGACAGACTGCACTGACATGTTCAAAATGAATAAGCTTCTAGCTAAACATATTATTCGACTTGAGCCTACAAGTATGTAATATGTGGTTTACTGGTATGACATCCAATATTTTACTCTCATCCTGTAATGACTTCATTAAATTCTTTTTGTTTTCCCCCTTAATGTTTGTAGAGGAGTCAAGTCAAGCTAAACGACAAAAGGTGGATGTGGAGTCGACAACTGAAAGCACTGAACCTGGTCAGTCTCCTGTGATAATATCTGAAGCACTTGCCAAGTTCTTGGGTGTCGAAGGAAAGGAGATGCTTCAATCGGAGGCAATTAAACGTGTTTGGGAGTATATAAAGATTAACCGTTTGGAGGTGGGTAGCTAGATGCAGAACCATGTGCTTCTGTTTTTACTTTTTATTTTTGAGTTTATCTTTGAGCTCCTATTTGTCTCCTACATAATCTATTAAACTGCTATGATTTGGTTTTCCTTCATCATCTGATGAAACTTTCCATGAGTTCCCACTTTTCCAGTTCCCCTACAGTTAGAATTCTCTTGCGGTTTATTAGTTTTAACTTGTTTCCTTGTGCCCTTTCATCTCATTGGTATGATTTTATTTTCCAAAACTCATGCTATTGCAGTACATTTTTTAAGTGGCTTTGGTTTTGTGATTTTAGGATCCTTTAAATTCGATGGTGATACTATGTGATGCGAATCTCCGTGAACTTCTTGGATGTGAAAGCATCTCTGCACTGGGGATACCTGAGATGTTGGCTCGCCATCATTTATTCAAGCGGTCATGATGTGTGGTTAGTCTGACCTCTATCTACGTTAATCCTCATTCTGTTTCTTTTTAAGTTGACATTCAGTTTAGAAACTAGTCTATTTGCAGATATATAGCATTTCACCATGTTTGATGTGTAATTGTTAACTTTTACCTTCATGCTCTCTCTCTCTCTCTCTCATGCGCAGTGTACTATATCATACTGCATTTTGGCAGATTAAGCCCTTTTAAGATTTGTGGTTCTCATGCATAATGTGATTTTGAGTTTTAGTTGGAATTGCACTGAGTGCATTCCCGTTAGTACCTTTGGGAACATTTGACGTATTTCATTCGTATATGCCAGTTTTTGTGCTTCTACATTGTCATGAGGTTCTTTACTCCTGGCTTAGTAAACCCAAAAGTCTACTTTGTGAACTTGACAATGATTAATGAAATGTTTGGCCTGTAAAAACCAGATCATTAATTTCCTCTGCGGCTTATTCAATCCTTATAATGAGCTTGAATTCACCTTTCCTGCTGCTGTGATTTCTCTTGTTTCTTTTGTGAGTTCCAATTGAGTAGGATCTCTTTCAGGAATTCAAGGATTTTATTGTTTTGGGAACCCTCTCATGTACATAATCTGTTTCTAGTCAGTCTACCTTTATATAACTTTAGAATTCTGATAGAATGTGGTGCATTGGTGCCAGTATGACTACAGCCAATTGAATATATTGTATCTACCATCACTACCATTTTTTGTCATGTTGGCTGTATTGATTTCTTCCATGTAAATGTTCAGATGAAAATTCGCCGATTGTCTGATATGTTTTTACAGATTGTTGTCGGATAGTTTTTTGTTATTTTGCCCGACACTATATATATGATGTGACAATCTTCTTTATTGTTTTTTTTGCAGATACAAGGGACTTCTACCATCTGGTCTTTCTGATGGTCCTACTGATAGTGAAGAAGTTTCTTTTTTTATTTTCTTTTGTTGACTTGGTTAGGTGATAAATGTTTAGTCTGTTGATCAGAATGCAAATTGTAACCTGGGCTAATGGCAAGGATTATATGTAGTTAATGCCATTGCTTCGGGTTTTAGGCTTTTGATGTTTAATCTAATTGTCATTTTCAGTTATGAATGCCTAACCTCAGAATTCAAATTACTGATCTCAAATGGCGAATTTTAGTTATTTAAATTTGTAGTATACTTTGGAAGGGTTTTTTAGTTTTGCAAATGAGTTCAACAACATGCAAGGTTGCTGTGGAAAAATTTGACGTCTTTCGGTTGCATTACATTTGTTTTACATCTTTACTGTATCTGTCAATTCTATTTAGTGATATTTCTGATCTTAGAATGAAATACGCTGGTATTTAACGAAGCAGGGGTTTTGACTCGTGTATTATTTAGCATATCTCATTGTCTAAATATTCACCGACACCAAAATGCTCAAATCTGGTGCAGTCTAAACTTTGTGACTACTGTTAAAAGATTTTGCATGAATTTCTTAGCTTGCATCAAACCAGTCATCTATTCATATAATTTGCAATTACATAATAATATAGAGAATGCTAAAATGCTATGTACTACTAGCTAGATTCAAATTGGCTCAATACAAAGGTAGCTCTAATAGATTAATGATAAAGCTACCAAGAATAGCAGAGAGAGGAGTAGAGTGTGTAGTATCCTCTTTCTCTTTTGCTTACTCTTGAACACTGTAGAAATACAACTTGTCCATCACAGTCATCAAGAATGCCATCAGTTTCTGCACAAAGAAAAACATGAGAATCCACATATGCTTCCGATTGGGGTCTCCATGAAGAAATGACGTTCTTTATAGCAGATAGGCTTACCAGCCTTGGGGGCTCAATGTGAAGGAGTGGTTCCATTAACATCTCCACATTCCTGCGTAACAACAGAAGGATAAGCATATGCTGTAAATGCTCGCAATTTGATCGATAATGTTATGTTTGAATAGTGAATACAAAATATTCACTCTTTAAGTGATGATTTATGTTTACAATGGCCTCACTCACTTTATTACGACCTTTCCGTGGTAGACATGACACATATGGAAACTGAAACCCTTCCCCAAAGGCACACCTGTATTGTTCCATTCTGCAGATAAAAAATTACATTTGCTTCATTCATGATGACTCGAAATGCGATTTATTTTGGTTGTTGTTGGGAGAAGGGAATATGATTGATGAGAAAATATATATACCTAGCCTCCATTGTACTCCAACATTCATTCCATCATGCAGTGTTGGTGTGCACACAAACTCAATGTTATTCCCCAAGAAGCCTATCAGATCTGAGATGAACTCCAGCACTTGCTGCAACCAAAAGGGTAGAAGAAAAAAATGCATATTACTACATTTCAAGAAAATTTTGATTTCTTGATTAATTTGTTGGTGATTTCTTGGAATAGCATTGTGCTTACCTGCTTCCCTTGAAAGGGTTGGAAAAAGGAGATGAAATTGCAGAAACATCTACATTCGTCTCCGATTATATCAGACAACTCGCTGATGTTCCTCTTCTTGATTGCAGAATAAAACTTGAGGACTGCCTCGAGAGCTCGACGATCTCCCTCTCCTGATTCTGAGCTTGTAGCACTCAAAGGCAATAGTAGTGGTACTGTCCCACCTGTGTCCCTGGAAGCAGAGAAGCTAGTTTCAACCGAAGGTTGGACCGGAAACGATGAATGATGGGATTTATTACCAAGAACATTGACTGGTTTCTTTAGATTTTTATTGTGAGAACAATTAATATGTGAATTGTTGGCTTGAGAGATGATGAATGGGGTGGGATTTGAGAATATTGATTTAGCACTGCAGGTTGAAGGAAAAGAAACTAGACCCATTGAAATGGATGATAATGATTTTGGAAAACATTAAAAAACCCAGAGGAGAAAAGCAAAGATTTTATAGAATACTGGAAAAAAAAGAAGAGAAGTTACTAACATTGAAGAAAGGAATGAAGCAAGTATTGGTCCATCCATAAAGGCAAGCTAGGTATCTTCTTCAGTAATTGCCATTTGCCAAAGGTCAAAGATTAATTATACAAGGCTATACACATGATCTACTGTATTAATTTTATTTTCACCAACATATCAACAATCTACTTGGTGAAAAAAAAGAATGATACCAACAATCTTGTTATTTGTTAAGTATGTGTTGAGAGATTTTAGTTGAAAGATGTTAAGAGTTTAAAACTCTTGACTGAAATAATGACACTCATAGTGTTTGATGAGTATTTGTTTCAGTTACATATTTCACTTGAAAATAACATATAAAAAGGGCATGAGTTTCAATCATACTTAATTCCTTAACACCAAATTTTCTGTTGTTTTTGTGAGTAAGTTATAACTTTATAAGTGGTTTGGATTTAATTTAACAGGTTTGTTTAGTTCTGTTCATTCAATTGTTGCCAAGTCTAATGCAAGTTACATGATGAGAGATCACATGTAATTCATAATTAATTAATGCATTTGGTAATGATAAAATAGTAGAAATAGAAACCAATTTTGTCAAATTGATACCTCTCTTATGATTATAAAATAGCCTATTATTTTGAGTATATAATTATGTACTATGTTAGTAAGATATTGGAGTAGACTAACAAAAACAACTTAACCATCACATACAAACGAATCAAATAGGTTTATATAAATTAATGCATAAATTTGTAATGTTATGGATGTAGTTAAGGACCTAGCAGTTGCTGCATGTAAGCTGAACAGCTAGGAGGTGTTACACGCACGACATAGTGTGTATACATTGATCGCACTCCTCGCAAACATGTCTATGCAATATATCACATGATAAAAACATTCTTATATTCTTTCTCTAAATAAAACTAAAGACGATTACTTGTATTTTTTGAGTAAATTCTGAGCAGATAGGATAAGTTTCTCTTATCGCGAAGCCAATTTTGCCATGTAGCTTTGTACCAAACTGATATATCATTCACTCACACTACTACTTCTTTTGTTACTGTAAATCTGTACAGTGATGTTGTACAAAAGTAGAGATGGCAATTTCACCCGTACCCG
>JAYMTT010000717.1:0-11717 GCA_036898025.1 Hypseocharis bilobata
AAATATTAATAGAAACAGTGCAAGTGCACATTTTTAAATATTCATTTAATTTTTTTTTAACAGCTTAGATTTGATAACGAAGGATTTTAATGGTTAAAATTCCTAGTCGGGCGTCGGAATGAGAACACACTGCTCAAAAATTAGACGCCTCCAAATTAATTAGTTATTCGTTTGTCGTCCTGTTGTTATGTGGACGTCATTGATCCCGTAAACGGACACTACACTACAATAGAGTCAATGGATTGGACACACACGGCGCATAGGCCATACATACAACTACAAGTTTGTATATTTTGACTATTTAGCAAGAGGTCTGAAACTGAAACCAAGGACCAAGCCACGCATGTATTGGTTTGGTTTGGTTTGGTACATATTTATATGGAGCCCACGCCACGTATATACAGAATTAGAATCACCAGAACCAGGCCGTATTAATTCTTTTGTGTGTTTGTACTAGCTACTACTAAGTAAAGACGAACACACACACACACACACACCTGCCATGGCTGGAGAAGAGGAGGAGACTACTACGACGACAACAACGGAGTTAGTGATACAGAGATCACTGGAATCAACACCAACATGGGCTGTGGCAACTGTTTGCTTCGTCTTGATTGTGCTTTCTATATTTATTGATCATTTGCTCCATGTTTTAGCCAAGGTACCTACATTTCATTACTCTGAATACCTTAGCTTTAGATTTTGGGGGCTCGATCGGCTTGAACTTTACAAATTCCAACATAATCTACAATATGTTTTTTAATTTCTTCTTCGTTTTAGTACTTCAACAAGAGGAGAAGAAAGTCACTCATTCAGGCTCTTGACAAGGTCAAATCAGGTGAGCAATCCTAATTAAGGAAAAGAGAAATTGAAGTTTGTGATAATAATGTACTACTACTACTACTACTACCAATTATTATACATAGCTAGTGCTGCTAGCTAGCTAGCTAGCTAATTAATTAGGTTTGTTTTGTTCTCTCGATGGACTCTCTCGATCCATCCTCCTACAGAGGTAATGCTGCTGGGCTTCATATCATTGTTGCTGACTGTGTGTGAGAAGCCGATTGCCAATATCTGTATCCCGGAAAGCCTTGGCCAAACTTTTCTTCCCTGCGGCACCATCACTTCAAGTGATGATACTGAGGAAGAAGCCAAATGTGAAGAGCAGGTACGTAAATGCAGTGAAACTAGCCTCACTATCCAAAGAAAATATTTTCCCACATATATTATTTCATAGCCTCCCATAAATTTGAGATGCAAAATGCTTGATTGTACATAATATAATACTATACTTATTTAAATACAATACATCATTACTTGTCTAAAGTTTTTAAAGCAATTGTTGGTGCTACCCCTTCAACTAGAATTTTTATTTTCAATGATTCCCTCTGCAGTTGATACTGTCACCACTGATCCTCTTACTTTTTTAAAACTTTTATGAGTGCAAGTTCCGTTAGTTTTTTAACCTCTCCATTGGCCTTTAGTTCGTTATTAGCTACACATGTGATTTTCTGATGGTCAATGCAAATGAAGAGTGAAAAACATACAAAATGAACACCAGTAAAAGTCTTAATAATTACTCAAGATTTTATACTATTATATAGGGTACTTAACCATGCATTTATAACAGTACATCAATTACTAAACACTTCGTTGAATTGGGCTAATCTTGAACAGGGAAAAGTGTCGTTGTTGTCTAGGGAAGGGGTTCGTGAACTCCAATTCTTGATCTTTGTGCTGGCTTTCTTTCACATTCTCTCTTGCATCCTCACTTTCAGCCTTGCCATGGCTAAGGTACGTACGTAATCTTTTAGTAGTAGTGTATTTGTTTTAAGTTGTTTGGTGTTGTTGTATGCTCTTAATTTGAGCAATTTCAGAGCCATTTGGCCAATTCAATAAATTCATACCCTTCAAAAAAAATAAAAAATTTCCTTACTTTTCTGGTGGGGTGTTTGGTTGTGATGTTTTAAGACTTTTAAAAACGTCCAAACAAAAAAAGAATCCAAGTCCCTAAAAGGAGAAATGGAAAAACATAATTTATTTATTCACTTTTCCAACTTCAAGTGTGAACTTTAGCTAACTTCAGCGTTTAGCTGCTTTTGCAATGGGAAAGTTGGACTTATGTTTGACATTGACAATGTTCCTTAATTTTGTTTATTTATGTGTTTTTCAGATGAAGAGATGGGAGTCTTGGGAGGAAGAGACAAGAACATTAGATTATTTATTTTCCAATGGTAAAGCTTTCATACATATGAACACGAATGACCTTTCACACATAATTAATGAATTTATGTCTTTCTGGTTTCTATTTGATTTTGATTCAAATTTAGAAAACAAAATAACTATACTTATCATCAGTGATCAGTAGTCAAAATACTTTCGTCAGTGGCATATGTAGCTACCTCTAGCAGTTCTCTTATAATTTGTAACTTTGCCAATTAATCCAAAATACATATGTTTTTGAGCTAGTTAATTAATTCCAAAACATATTTGACTGAATAATAGAATGATTAAAAAGTATTCTTCAATCCAGTTTTAATTATTTAATTAATTTGCCTTCTTTAAATCTAGATCCACGGAGGTTTCAGCTCACTTACCAAACGTCATTTGGGAAGCGGCATCTGAAGTTTTGGAGTGACCACCGTATTCTTCGCTGGCCGGTTAGTAATTCCAGCAAAAATATATATGATTAGCTTCATAACTAAACATACCTTTTTATTTATTTATTTACTTATCAAACAATTAAAAATGTTGATGCCGCCATGTTTTCCAGGCTTGTTTTCTTCGCCAGTTCTATAAATCTGTCTCGAAAGCCGATTATTTCACTCTTAGACATGGATTCATTATGGTAATTTCTACCCGTACCTAATTTGATTTAATTCAATTATATATTTATTGATCAGGCAATAATATGACAGTTGTAATCTTTTTTTCATTGCTGTTTTTCTACTGTACGTACTATTCTAGGCACATTTTGCAGAAGCAAGCAACTTTGACTTTGAAAAATATATACGAAGAGCACTGGAAAAAGATTTTGGAGTTGTTGTGGGAATAAGGTAAGAACACATATATAGAATAATATTTGATAATCCGCGTTATATTATAATTTGTAAGCAGAGTACATTTCAGGAGATTAATTATTGCCATAAAATATTTAGTATTAATGAATAATTAAGTAACTTTTTGGCTTAGCTTGTTTGAACTAGTCACTTTTTGACTTATTTGAATGATTCAGTTTCAAGTTATTGTTGAAGACAATTCTTATTGCAATAACTAATTATTCTACTCTGGATTGTTATTGTTATTTATTGCTTCAGCTTATGGATCTGGATGTTCTTGGTATTTTTCATTTTCTTCCATGCACAAGGTAAAAATGAAGCCCACTTAAATAAATTTATACAAAAGTAATGCTGTTTTTTTTATTAATTTTTTTTAAAGATAACTATAAGCTTGGTTAGTGGATGCTAACTTGATTGCTTAATTTTTACAGGATTCTATAATTATTTATGGCTTCCCTTTATTCCGTTGGTAGTAAGTCAAATGACTAATTTTCAAGTATATATGCAGTACATTAATATTTATTATACTTTGCGTAAAAAGTTCAAATGAGATAATAAAGACTTGCAATTAATGTGCCATGCTGTTAAATTCTGCAGATGCTCCTGCTGGTTGGAACAAAGCTGCAAAGCATCATAACAAAGATGTGCTTAGATAGCCATGAGAAATCCCATGTTGTTAGAGGAGCTTTGCTAGTCAGGCCTACTGATCACTTATTCTGGTTCAGCCGTCCTATATTGCTTCTTCACCTTATGCACTTCATATTGTTTCAGGTGATCATTGCTTAATCTTTTGATACAATACCAATCTCAGTCTAGCATCTTGGAAGTATGAATAGTATTTTCCATGCTTTGGTAGTTCAAGAAAACGCCTTGCTTCTCAATTTCCATAGATATTTATTAGAAATACTTCCAAAAGTCGCCACAAAACTATGCATGTATATAGTAGTTGGTCTTATATATAGACTTCGTTGGATCAAGCACTAGCCTCACATGAATTGGAGATAATGTTGAGTTGTGTTTTTTATGTCTATCGGGGCACTAATGGCTTAGGTTTTTGGGTTAAAAACTTAAGATGGTATTAAAGTCGGTCTGTGCATGTAAGATGAACTTAATAGGAATAACAATACTAAGGTGCTGTTTGTGTGCGCGTATGGAAGGCTGCAAACGCAAAAAAAAAAAAAAAAAATTGCATTTGCTCAAAAGCAGCGGCTACACTGCTTCTGGGCAACTCAATATTTTGTGTTTGCGCCGTTGGGTTAAGGGGCGCACACACAAAAACTATTCTACCTCCTCTCCAATGCGCACGCAAACACCGCCTAAACCCATATCCAAAGGGTGGACCATGCATAGGAAAAAATCCATTGTTTCAGTTGTGCTTGTTTGTTTCCCTAATCAACTTTGATCAGAGTAGATATTTTGGGCTTTGCAGAATTCCTTTCAACTGGCATTCTTCACATGGACTTGGGTGAGCATCTATAATCGATCTTTCTGTTTCATTTGCTGAACAAAAATCCATTGCTATAGCTACAGCATAATTTGATTTGCTTCAAAATACAGTACAAATTCGGCTTTCGATCATGCTTCCATAAAGAAACTGAGGATATTTTCATAAGGCTTGCAATGGGTGTCTTGGTGCAAATCCTGTGTGGTTATGTAACCTTGCCTCTATATGCTTTGGTCACACAGGTACTATTCAAGAAACTATATGATATATTATATATATCTTTATTAGTTCTTTTATGCAAAATGTTCTTTATAGAAAATAAAATGAACCATGCATGCAATTTCCAAGTGCAGATGGGTACGTCAATGAGGAAAGCTGTTTTCACAGAGAGTGTGATAGAAGGACTCAAAAGTTGGCGAGCAACGGCCAAGAAAAACCTAGCACTCAAGAAGAACATGAATTTGGCACTCCCCACAATATTGGATGCTTCGCTTGAAACTTCTTCACCTTCTTTTAGTACTCTCGACCCATCATTCTCTTTAGAACTTGATGGCCCATCCAATGTCGAGGCCGACCATGTGGGTGTTGACAAAACTGATGATGAAGAAAAATTAGCTACGAAACAACAACCCGAAGAGCATCGAAAGGTGGGATCTTTTGATGGTTTTATCTTGAATGGTACCTAACAAATTTGTGTAAATTGATAAAGATCTTTATTTGAGGGCAATTTCTTGAGCTCACTAGCGGCCGCTATAGATGTACGTAGGTGATAGAGTATATATTTGTAATTAAATGTAATTTTAATTATTTGTTTATTTCCTATTTTACATAGTTGACTTATGTACAATAACAAGCCCTATTAGGGCATTGCTTCTTCTATCTTTACAGTTTCTTTAGTTTCTCTTTAAAACAAAAAAAGAAAAAAAATTAAAGAACATAACCAATTGAAGAAGGAAGAAGAAGATGAGTGAGTCAAAACTCACCCTTTCTAGCTGGTTGGGCAGCTGGTTGTGTATCACAGATGAGTCAACAATTTTTATGGAGTGGTTGATTTTTGAGTTTTGGCTCATCTGTGGTTCACTTATTCAAAAAATAGTTTTCTGCAACTACACAGTCTGATGAGCGGTGAGAGGAAGAATGAAGAAGAAAGAAAAGAGTGAGAGAAAAAGAAGAAGAGTTGTTTTGGGGTTTTGCTACTGTGTGAGATGACGCGGATTAGTGAGGAACCGGCGCGTCACTTGAGTCTATTTTTCAGGTGGACAAAATTCAGATGGCGTGTTTACAAAAAAAGTAGGGTCCAGTGATAAATTCGATTTGAGCCCAAGTCTACGAGGGGTCTAAACATTTAACCCATTTACTTTCCACACGT
The DNA here is from genome assembly GCA_036898025.1 of Hypseocharis bilobata. Lineage (NCBI taxonomy): Eukaryota > Viridiplantae > Streptophyta > Magnoliopsida > Geraniales > Geraniaceae > Hypseocharis > Hypseocharis bilobata. Next base: position 5,873 of record JAYMTT010000717.1, read on the forward strand.
CACAGGTATGAGCAAAGTAGAATCGACTTTGCAAATTCAGCGTACAATCGATTCCTTTGAGTGGAATTGATTGTCAACACAATTTGGGGTATGCTTTTAAAAAGTTTTAAAATGTACTTGAAGTTTTAACTTTATTAAACTACATATTCAACCCTCTTCTGTGTGGTGTTGACATTAGAGACCAACATATGTATAGAAAACAATTACAACCAAGCGAAAATTAATAAGAGACAAGTATCATAAAAACTAATGATTTAATAACCAAAATTAGTCAAATACATGAGTTGAACTTTAAATATCATTTGGAGTATATCTCATTCCTACGACTGATTACACGTATCCCAAAAACTATCTGCAGACAACATGGCATAAACCAACAAAAGTTAAATCCAAGATATAAAATTAAGCCTAATGAGGAGTTTGTTGTAAATTAATCACGTAACATATAGATATGAACTTCATCAAAGTATAGTTACAAAATCCAACCTGAAGATTGACCCAGGCTAGGCCATGAGTCACAGGTTAACCGATCCAATTGACCTGTCAATGAGAAAATCCTAAATATTGAAAATAATATTTTAGTACTGTTATTATTATTATTATATTTTTTTATGGAAGATGGAATGCACCATATTATAGCCAATACCGGCGACTTGAACCTTGAACCTCCAAGTCGCAGGGCCACAACCTTAACCATATGACCAAGGCCTCATCAACATTATGTATAATATTTATAATCTTGAAAAAAATGAAATTTAAACCATGACAACGAAATATTAGAGTTGAAAATTTTAGAATTTGAAACTCAAATTTCTAGAAATTTTAAATCTCAAATCTTAAAGAACACAATCTTACAAATAAACATAATTTGAAGAACTAAATATTTTTAAAAGAGAAATAAAAACACTGAAATAGATAAATCATTGATGACATAAAATTTTTTTTAGATCTCCACCAAAAAAAAAATTAATAGAGTATCTTCTCCTATTATTCTTATCTTTATCATTTTCGACTTCTTCCTCTTGATAAATTGGAGAGGAAGCTTCTGTACAAATAAGCTATGTTTTAAAAGAAGCCACAAAAGTTATTGATTAAAATAATCTCTTGGAGTTTACTTTCTCCATAAGAATTAGAAATTAAATAATAAAGAAAAAAAATGTGACAAAGTGAGAACATATATATAATATGCTTTTTTGGGTAGAAATATAGATATACTTAAACAATCTGTTTACATAAAATTTGGGCTTTTTATAAATACCTTATGTTTTGACATCAAAACACTTAATCCATATTTTGATGTCAAAACATAGGGTAGTTATGTGTTTTGACCCATATTTATTATCAACTCATATATCCTCACCAAACCTCACATGTTGTCTGGCTGGTGATGCAATACCTTGACCTAGCCCACTATTTTTTCTTCAATCTCTTTGATGTTCTTCTTGACGAGAGCTTCGAGATCGATCAGATCTTTGATCTTCACGTCATCCACCTTTAAGAATCGCTGCAACACTTGATTCAGCTCAATTTCTCTATTCTTCTGCAACTGCCTCTACGGTTGCTCTCGTGCCTTCTCGATCCTCTTACTTAGGAAGCTCTCTTGGTCCACCATCTTTAAACCTTATTGTCATCTCTATCTCGAAGCATGGTCCGCACCAATTGGCTTGGACCTGGGCCTCAACCTGAGTTGGGTCATTAGCTGGTTGCTCTACCTCTCGAGTCATTGGAGGGCACTGCACATTTATAACTTCACGAGATGGGTCATTAGCTGGTTGCTCTACCTCTCGAGTCGTTGAAGGGCACTGCACATTTATAACTTCACGAGCTGCTTCATCCATGATTTCTTTAATTACTGCAAAGCTCTATAGATCGAAATCGATGATGATGGTAATCGATTGAGAGGAAAGCTGATATGAAGAAGATGATTTGAAAGTTAGAAATATCAATCTTTATATATATGCATTAAGGTATAACTAATTTTTGTTAAATTGTTGTTTAGATTTTTTTTTTGTTTTGACAACTGAATTAGCAAATCACATTTGGTTTTTAGTTTGGTTAAAAAAACATCTCGCAAAGTCAAACAAAAAATTTCTATTTAAAGAAAAAAAACTGAATCAAATTTTCGGATCAACACCAACATCCCCTAATGATGATCTGTAATAAGAATTGTTTCAATTGTGTGTACTACCCAAATCAAAACAAATAACATCCAATGATGTCTTGTTCTCCAACACCTTCGTCCCAAATTAGAATCCATTTGTTAATTAATTTGTTGCTGTCTTATGATTTTTAGTTGTTTAACTGATACTCCCTCTCACGCATCCATTGGAAACACAATCCTCCTCCACCTTCAGCTTCAACCTTCAACTGCTTCTGCACAAAACCCTTATTTAAACAGTACAAAACAAACCTTAGGACTGAACAACAAGATATCAATCAAGACTTGTGCAAAGAAGATAGGAACAAATTGAACAATAAGGAAAAATAGTAAAAGGTCTCTTCACATTAATCAATAAAGATACTAACAAAAGAGAGAATCTCATGAGAGTCATGAAAGTTCAAGGAAGCAAAGGTTGAGTAGTAGACTGCAATTTTTTTTTTCTCTTTTTATAGAAAAGGAAGCTTAAAATAAGTGAGTATCAATTTATTATGGTCTCAAGTCTAAACTGGAGGCCCCACTCTATTAAGCCATCACACAAATAAACAACGAATTTTGCTTGCCAATATTGTGTTGAGTCTATTTCATTATCAGCAAAAATTCTGTTGAGTCTATTTCTTCTTCTTTTTTATGCTTAAAATATACTATAAAGCAAGCAAAACAAAGACTAAACACCCTGTTCTTTAAATACACAAAATTAGCTGGCCCCTCTTAAAGCAATTTTTACATGTGACACTTTGGATATATAGTCTTTCAAATTTACCATTCCAAGGAAAAAATATATTGACAATTGGGTATAATATAACCAAAATGGGGACTTTGGAAGAACAAGGATATGACCAAAATTAAGCACCTACATATTGGCTAGAAATGGTGATTGTTAACTTTAGTGTGAATTTTTATTTTCCCAAAAAACATGTGGTCTTGATTCTTGAATTTTGAAGATTACTTTTTAATTTCATGACAAATCGTTAAATTCTTGCGTGTACATGAACATTTGATCACATGATTTTACTCTTTAGTAAACCCAGAAGCCAAAATCAGTCCCACAGGAATAATATGTGCCAACAAGAATAAACAGTATAAGCAACCCAACATTTTTTTGTATTGGGAAGCTTTTACTTAAGCATCTTAAATCATTATAGCTGATTAATCTTACCTTTTAATATATTTCACATAAAGTTTGGCAGACACTTAAATAACCGGAAAGCATGACAAGTTCGCATTACTTATATGCTAACAAAGCATTAGAACTAACAAGTAACAACATAAGAACAACTATCATACACAATCTAACGTTTTGGTGACAAATTAAGATCATATCAAACTCATTTTTAGTTTATTTCACATAAAACCTTGGAGACTCCCAAGAAACAGGAAGTCTTGCTATGCATTTTTTCTTTTCAGAAGGTAATATATATTTATTGTCGATTCAAAGACATAGAAATTAACTAACATGTGCCAAACATGCATATATAAGAATAAATAATAAACATCATAAGCAATCGAACATTTTGGTACGTAACAGGAAGCTCTTAGGTAAACATCTTAAGAGCATTAAAGCTCATCGATCTTATTAAACTTATTTTGAGTATATTTCACATAAGCACTAGAAATAACACGTAACAAGACGAATTAAAGGAAAATTCAATGCTAACTAATTTCTTTTACGTATTCTAATTTTTTCACTTGCACCACACTAACTAGATATTCATGGCTCACCAGTTAGTGTTTTTTGTCAATGCCATATATAAATTATAGGTCTTGTTATATATATATATATATATTTGAGATCTCCGGTCTTGTTGTATATATTAAAAATGGGGTATTGTTGCATTTTATATGAAAATAGAAATAAATAAAAAGAGGATTTAAAAAAAAAATACACAATATGAAAAAAATAGAAAAGGAAGTAATTAATATATTTTATCATCTGCAGATTCTTCTACATATTTGAAACATCTGGATAAGAATGCAATTGGCACAATTCATAAGATTTCTACAAACGGAAAGTATGAAAAATGGAAACTAATCCGAATGCAATCTGGCAGAATTAATTACCAATGATATAAATAAAGACCAAATGCCTCATTGGTTTCATACTTCAAAACCCTAATCAAGAATGATATATTGTTCCCAAGGTCAGTGGAAGAAAATGAAAACATCCAAGCCAAACGAGTTGTTGTGCTCCAAGTAATTTTCATACTTTTATATTAGATTAGTGATATACCAAATTAAATGTAAGTTCTCCGCCTTTATTTCATATGACTTGGTTTCTTGTGATCTGATTTTGCAAGTCTACATATGTTATTATTACATATCTTCACTAATGCAAAAAAATTTATTTGTAGGTTTGAGGACCAATTTGCAAGTGAAATCCAATTCAGGCACTTAAAAATGAAGACACTTCAAAGTCTTAAGGTACTACTCGTTACTTTTTATACTTAAATTATTTTTTAAGTTATGATTTTTTATTATACCAAAATTTATCCTATATACAAATTAAGTATCGAACTTCTAAGATATTTTAATGCTACTTTTGTTATTTTTGTTTGATTCTTGACGAAATTTAGTTTCTTACTTTGCTAGTTCCCATTTTGGTTATAAATCAACTAATAATTGTTCAATTTTGACTACAAAAAAGTAGATTATTAGTATTGGACCAGAAACAAGTGTAACTTGAATAAAAGGAATTGTCGTCAGATACATCTAGCAATATTGACACCAATATTAGGAATTAGCATTGGATGGAATTAGGTTTGATACTAATACAATGAATGGCATTAAAACATGTTTTTTATGATTAATATTTCACAAGAAAAAAATTGGTGCCGCCTTTAAGGGTCAGAAATGTACTTTAATCAATGCAAATAGCTTGGTTTGTGCCAAATTTACATACGCGTATGAAAAAAAAAAAAGTGCATGATCAAATGGACATTATTTCATTAATTATTAAATTTATATTGAGTGATGATACTTATTTACTTTTATAAGTGTTCGGTTGCCATATTTTGATGCCAAATGCTCTCATTGTTATGTTTAACTATAAAAAAATTTCACTACACAGAATGTGGTCAATAACGAAGGCAGCAAAGGTGAACCTTCACCAAATATCTTCGTAGTCAAACATATTTAGCGAAGGCGATTTCACAAAACCTTCGCCATTTGATCATATATATAACCATTGGCCTTTGCTAATTATTTTCCTAACTTTCCAAAAATATTTTTCACACATTTTTTTGTTGAAATTTTTTATTTGGCCATGGTTTTGTACATCGACCTTCGCTATTTATTTTCTCACCCTTCAAAAAATACTTTCTTTTTATTTCACCAAGGCTTTGCTAACAAATTTTTATTTGTATACCGGAGCTCGCAGCGAGCACCACTATAGCCTTGGATTGTAGACTCTGGGTTTTGAAATCACTTTGATGCTAATCTATACTTTATATTGCTTGTGTTAAGTGTTCCACATCGGCTAGATGCGAGGACTCCATCAAACTTATAACTAAGATGGGGTACTCCTCTCAATACCAATTGGTTTTGAGTTGGATGCCTTGACATGGTATCAGAGCGGATCCAGCACTCGCTCATGTGGGCTCACATTTCTGGACATGCCAATGGGAGTGATACGTTGGTTTTCGGGCCCCGCCAATGAGGATGATACGTTGGTCTTTGGGCCTTGGCGAG
>JAYMTT010000718.1:0-11714 GCA_036898025.1 Hypseocharis bilobata
AAGATTGCTAATTTTATGAGTTACAACCCATAGTGAGATGCACTATAAGTCATTTTTGGCCGTACATACATGAGAGAGGAAAAGAGAAACAGGAGAGAGAGGAGAGGTATGCCATCTTCGTATATGTGTGGCCAAAATAGTGCATCCCACTGTGTGCAGTAACCCATAAAATCACCTTTCTTACCGTAATAACCGGTCATTTTAAAACAAAAGAACTTGTCACGAGCTCGCGGCGCGCTTTACCGAACACCATTCGTAATCTTCTCTCTCTGTCTGAAATCTGAGTTACAGAAACGAAATCGAGAAAGCGAAACCATGACGGAGGAGACTGTGCCCAAGGTTTCCTCCGATGCCACCGCCATTTCCTCCGACGCATCGCAAACTAGGCAAAGGTACCACCACCATCGCCACCTCTCTCGGAAAACCCTAATTTATCAGCACCCTTAGTTGCCAATTTTTTAATATTTTTCATATAATTAGCTTCCGGCCATGAAGTTTGAATCTAATATCACTATAAACCATGTAATTGTTCATCTTAGCTTCCCCAAATCGGCCAATCTAGGATTCGTATTTTGCTGTTCTGTTTTTGGGTCTTTTTGCCTTGCTGTTATGTTGTTCATTTCTGAGGGTTTTGGGTTTATAGGTTTACTGGGTATGCATTAGGCTTGACGGGTCTCGAGTATCATCAATGTTGTTGTTGATTCATTACTTATGAATTGCATGGTATGGTCAGACTAAAATGCTTAAGAAAGTTGGGAATTTTTAGTTGTTTCCAGAATTTACGAACTGTTTGAGCTTTTAGGTTTCATGCTTCTTAAACTTAAAGGTTTTTAATGGTTAAGTGTTCTCCAACGTTTTTGACTATATATCATAATGCAGCGAAATTGAGACAAATTGACAATCTTTGAAATGTCCTGTCATTTTATCATTTGCCTGGTTCCTCTAACCTCTAAAAAAAATACGCAAAGTTTGGTCATTGATTACTTTTATTTTGTCGTGTTATAATGGGGTATTAATGTTTGCTCTTGCAAGTATTTTATGTTATGATGGGTGCAGCAGTATATAAATCTTTAGCATGTGGTGCAGAAAGAAGAGAAAGTGGGATCAACCAGCAGAGTCCTTGGTTTCAGCTGGTGTAGCAGTACCCGGAGTGCTTCCATTGGGGAACATGGGATTTCTTGCTGGGATTACACTTCCTGGTGTTGCTCCAGCCTCTGGTGCTATTGTAACCAATCCACTTGCTGCTAGCAGTGCAGCGATACCTCAGGTTTTCCAGGTGTCTTTGATACAGCAGCACTCTGCAGCAGTGGCCCCAAAGGTAAATTCATTGAGATACTGTTTCTTTAGTTTTCTCATAGTTGTCTTGGCTTCACAGTGTCTAGGTTGCTTCATACCTTTTTGGCATGCTATAAGCTAGGGCTAGACACGGACACAGTTATAAAATTGTCCTCTCCTACTACTAGTCTATTATCCATTTTCAGAACATGTTAATTCTGAAAAATGTTTGTTGTTTATATGTGGGTGTCACTAACAGTATGATGTATTACCCCTTATGTTAGCTGAGTAGTCTCTCTCTCTCTCTCTCTCATTGCCTACTGATTTCTCTTGCATTTTCCCTTTTATTCATAACTTTTCCCTTTTTTAGCCCAAGATCCAGGATGAGCTAATAATAGCTCGTGAAATTGTCATAAATGATGCAGAGTCTTCTGTTCGCTACAAGCTCACAAAGCGCCAAACTCAAGAAGAGGTGAATTAGATATCCATTAGTGTTCATGATTTATGAAATTTTTTTGTTGCTTTTTTCTAAGATATTGGTATGTTATTGCAGATTCAGAAGTACACTGGTGCGGTGGTGATTACTAGGTTAGTAGGTTTGTATGTTGATTAAGGCTGGTAAAAGGCTTTTCACTTGTCTCGTATTTTGTTCTATTATGCACATGCTAAAAAAAAATCTTTGCAGGGGCAAGTACCATCCACCAAGCACACCACCTGATGATGAAAAGCCATTATATCTTCACATATCTGCGGGGGCTCATGTAAGTTTGGTATATTAGGAAGTATGGTTTGAGTAAATTATATTTTCAGTTCATTGTATGTAACATTGCTTTTGTTCATATTTATAGACTACCTTTGTCTCAGATAATAATTACTCAATATACTTTTTAACTGTCTTTCAAATATGAGAATGCATATCTGACCAAGTAGAACCCTAGTATTCAATTGATAAAAATCTGGTCGAGTATTTCGCTTCTTGATGAAAAAGTTCTGTATATGATTGTTGCAGTCATACCAATTTGAGAATAAACCGTCTTTTACTCATCTGCCTTTTTACCTTGTTCATTTTTTGTGAATACTAATAAAAACTGAAAGATATCTTCGATTTTATGTCTCCTGCTGCTAATACAGGTATCTAAGAAACCAAATTGGGAAGAACAAAAAAATGATTAGTTACCTCATATATTGGTTATGTGCCCTATCAGTTGAGGCATAAGAATGTGGTTATTTGACTAATCCTCATTTGTGCCCTAAGGCAAGCTTTAATACCTCAAATTCAAATGAACCAAATAGTTTTGTCAGACTTCTCTGGAATTTCTCCATCCATCCTTCCATGGTATTTCAAGTATTGAAAAAAAGAGGAAGAACAAAAACCTACTAAAAATGTAAGGGTTGGTTATTTTACGTCTTCGAAGGGATTCAGTTTTAGTTTCTTTAAGAATATGGATTGCCCTGCAGCTAAAAGAGACAGCAGAACGGATAATAGCAGTTGATCGTGCAGCTGCCATGGTTGAAGAAATGCTGAAGGGTCAGAATTTGCAGTTAGCTTCTTCCAGTCTTCATTCAGTTATGAGTAATGACATGAAGGTATACATGCATTTCATGGCTACCATTTGGATGGTACTGTATTGAGGCTTTTGAAACAATATGTAAATTTTCTAATTGAATCAGGTTGCTCAGGCATTGAGCACATGTGTGTTTTTGGGCTTTGACGCAGACCCCTCATTAAACATTGCCGCTCGTATTCGTGGACCAAATGTGAGTTCTCTTTCTCCTTCCCTTTCATAGTTCTGATAGGTAAATTCATCTGAGGAATTTGGCTGGGTGCTTCTTTACGGCTATGCCCTATTGTGTGTGTTAGCATGCTTGATTGAGTTTTGGTATTTGATCTGTTTATTTTGAATTTTGTATTGCACATTATTAAGATGAGAGGTTCTAATGTTTGAAGCTTTCTCTGACATCTCCATACAATTGGGAGAGACTGTTCTTTTTTTCTTGGTGGTGGTTCGGTTTTGTACATGCAGGACCAGTATATAAATCACATTATGAATGAAACAGGAGCAACTGTCATACTAAGAGGACGTGGTTCGGGAAACTGTGAAAGCACTCACGGCGAAGGTAATGTTTTTACTGTATAAAATGTGACCTGCAAACTTTTTGGTTCAACATAGTCTTCTTTTGTTAGTTATAGTTATGCACTCTTTTCCATTTTGCTTGCAGGACTGCAACCACTGCATCTATTCTTGTCAAGCAGTAATCCTAAAAGCCTTGAAGATGCTAAGCGTTTGGCTGAAAATCTTTTGGACACAATCAGTGTGGAGTGTGGTGCTTCCAGGTAATTAGGGAAACTAATTCTGGGCATACAATGCATGTTCTGTTTCTTCCAAAGGGGGTTAGGTCAATGGATTCCTGTTTTTCTTTAATAGCATGGAGAGTGTAAAATTATACGTTCTCGAGGCAAGAATTAATATTTTTGAAAATAGTTCAAAATGCCAAGGAAGGTGTAGTAACTGCATTCACACTAAATTCTTTAACAATAGAACCTTCTTATCCTTCACACATACCAAAGTGCTGAAAGTTGGCCTTAGTAATTAAGTATTAGATTGGGGACAAAATTCAAAATTCAAAAAAAAAAAAATTGATTACACTTTGACTTTTGATTATGAGCATTTATTTGAGACATCCAATGCATAAATGTAGAACTTGGGGGAGTATTTGCATGTTTTCATGGTTATATGTATTTTGTACCTTGTACTGGATGATGCTGATATCTTTTGACAGGAGAGATTGCCGTTTTATCCTTCCTATCGATGTAAACATTTTGTTTCTCCATTACATGGAGTAATATCTCCTCTTTACATGACTTTTTAGGTTTTGGTGTTCTAATCAGTTTGTATAAATTGTATTCATTGCATGGATTTTTTTTACACTAACAAGTTGGTAATGATGTTATTATCCAACTATCATAGGGTGTCATCTGGTAAAGTTTATGGTGCTGTTCCACCCCCACAACAGTTGTTGGCTGGAATTCAGAGTTCTGGGATTGATATGAAAGCGAGTACCAGTTCAGCTACTGGTTTGACATCATCGCCCGTGGGTCCAGCAGTTCCAACGGTCACAGTCCCTGCAGTAACTACTGCTTTCGCTCAAGGGACAGTACCACAGCCTGAGGCATTGTTCAACTCTGGACAGCCTCAACAGAATGTGCTTGGCTATCCTCAACCTTCATTACCTGGTGGAACTAGCTATAGTGGATACTATGGTGGGATATATCCTCAAGCAACAACTTTACAACAAGTTGCCCTAGCTCTTAGACAGTCATCTTCTCCCACCATGTCTACAGTTTCTCTCACAACCCCAGTGGGAAGTACGGAATCAAAGTTGAGTGTTAGCTCCAATCCAGAGAAGGAGAAACGGCCTCCACAGAAGCGAAAGTTCCAGGAATTACCAGCTGGTTCAAAAGCCCCGGCAATTCTGCATCAGGTATTAATACCATCCTTATTGTTAGTGGGTTTGAGAATAGTTGTGTGGTATCTTTTATTTTATTTTTTATTGAACCTCTTCAGTAATTTTTTTTATACCAACACAAATATTAATGCAAAAGGGAATAAAGAATTTAAATTTTGTGAATTTCACGAGTATATATCTTTCTGAAGTTGTCATGCTCGTACAAGTAGATACACAATATTTTCGACTTAGTAATATTAGTTTCGCTATGAGAATCTGAATTAAATCACTTGGTGGAGGTTTAATGAGGTTCATTATGAAAGCAATTATTTGGATCAGCCACACTAGAGATATCATTGTTGAAGTGCAATGTCCAACTGTGAGAGTTTAGTTTATGATATCAAACTGCATTTTTGGTGGAGTTCATGCTTACTCTAGTCCTCCTAGCCCTGGTTGGGCTTTTCTTAGTTGGTTACGGAAAAGACCAGAGTGGGTTCAGAACAGGTGACAATGTCAGCATCATGAGTGGTATTAGAGAATGAAGGTGGATTCAACTTATTTGATGCAGAAGTTAGTGATAAGTAATTTGCATCGAGAGAGAGGGAGGCGTTTTGTGTATTTATTATGTGCATTCTTACTGGCATAACATGTATAATGTTATTCTATTTATGTATTTGTTCATAATAATGTCTATGGCTTTGTAAGTATACCTACTATGATACATTGTGACACCAAGTCAAGTGTAATATGGTAATGCTTTGCTGAACTTGAGCATTGATAGGTTTTCTCATTTTAGTTGAGTGTAAAAAGAAGCAAGAGTTTGCATTTATTGTTGACAACACTAGATTATAGGGTAGCTGAATGTTGGAGGGAAGCTGCTTTTGCATTTTCCTTGTATCGTCAAAAGACTACCTTGAACACTCTCTCTCTCTCATCTAGTTTGCAACATTTGGAGCTAGGTTCTGGAGCTTTTCCAGTCAGGCATATATTCTTTCTTTCATTTTTAGTTAGCGTTGAACAAATTTACCTGGCCCACTCAAACCCACATGCGTGTATGCATATTATGTGTTCTCTTCAAAATTGACACAAACATCTTGGTAATTAAATGCTTATGCTACTATCTCCTTTTCTACTTTTTCTCTGGTAATGATTGTATCTTGTGCTGACTTTCACTGCTTAATATTCCAGGTATTTTCTCTGACCTTCTATGAAGCTAACAGGCTGATACTGGACCTCTATATTGGACCATTGGTTTGTAGGTTTCACAGGGTTCTCACATTTGGAGATGCCATGGGATGAGCGCTTGCTTCATCAAAAAAGCTTTGATCAGGGGCCTATGCGAGATCATATCCTGATTGGTTTATTATTGTACATCATGTGGTAAATGATGTATGAACACAAATTTTGCACTTTATTGTGCCATTGGTCCAGTATTGGCTTACTTGGTAAATGATGCCATCTGCTTAGTAATCTTATCGTGGACCACCCACTCTAAAGTAAAATTTGTGCTATGGTAACTTGCAAACTCATTTTTCAATGTAGCCATCTTTTTTTTCTCTCCCTACTGGCAGACCATATAAACACAGTGATTTCAGATTCCAACTTTCATACCTTATATTTAGCAGTCAACCTGTGTCTATAGAAAACTACATGCCAATACTGATTAGAAAGCTCCAAATAGTATGTGATAACTGAAGTATCGTCTTGTATATGTGTTTATCTCCAAAACTCCTGTTTCTTGCTTTCTTGATCTAGTTTAATAATTATCGCCTTTTCCTTTTATTATATAATTTTCATGACCGTATTGAACACGGGTTCGGATGGTTTTTTCTAACTTATTGCAGGGAGTAGATTTTCCGAAGTCAAGTGGACCAACAACAGATTTGGGGGTGAGAAATATTTCAACCATGCGAGCCCCAAAGAAATTGATGAAGCTATCATCCACTGTGATGCATGTTTCCCCTCCAAAAGCCATGCCCCCTCCACCTCCCCCTTCAAAAGCCATGCCGCCTCCACCTCCCCCTCCGAAAGCTATGCCCCCGCCGCCACCACCACCAAAATTTACTTCGTTGACTGTGAAAGTGCAGGACAAGACCAATGTTCTGAATAAGACGATGTCTGATACAGTACCTGGTAGGCATGGAAGCTCTGCTTTATATTTTAATTAGGTTGTTTTTATGTAATTTTGATTAATACCCTAGAGTGTGGGATGTCATTAGAAATTGAAAAGGCCATCTTCGTTTTTTATTTTATGTTTTTAAATATTGGAGGCTGAACTCTGTCTATTTTGCAATCCTGCTCTGATTCTACTACACATACACTTATCTCAAACTGTTTGGGCCTTCCAGATACTTTGGTCAAGCTAATGGAATATGGGGATGAAGATGATGATTCCGAGGAAACTAGTGAAGAATCACTCAGTAGCAGCTCAAGTACAGTTACAGCTCATAAGCCATTTTGGGCTTTATGAATTAGCTGTTGCATCAGTTTGCTGATAGTCGGAATTCTGGTAGGGCAAAATTCTAGCTATTCACAGGGTACTTCATGTACAGTTTGTTTCTGTAATGATTTTTTCTTTCATCTACACAAATTTCTGCAGCTCCAATTTAGTGGTAGTTTTTGGTTATTGGCTCATGTTGTAGAGTAATGAGTTGTTCAAAGGCTTGAAACAATGAGGTTGCTCTTGTTAGGCATTTTTTTAATGCCTCGCACAAGGGTTCTAGCTGCAGAGCACAATTGAGGTAGTATTATGCTTTTTCTGCACCAGGAAGACGGATCAAACCATGTAAACTTTTTTCCAGTCTGAGATGATTGCGTTGTGTTTGCTTTTCTAAATTGTTAATAGTATTTTATTTTGTTAATCTTATCAAGTTTGAAATATCATAATGCAGAGAGAGAGTTTTTCTTTGATTTCATGAATCACGATAGATATTTGAATCTTGTAAATTGAATGATGTTGAATCGACAATGATATCAATATATTATCTTTTTATTTTTTATTTTTAAATATCTTACTAATTTGACTATTGTCTAACTAATATATTTGTGACACCATTGAATATTAAGCCATGCTACTAATCTGCCTCGAAAATCAGCAGGTTTACTGGGTCATGCAAAAACAAAATATTTTAAGCTCACACTTTCATTTTATGGGTCTTGGCTCAGATTATGTGATGGTCAGTCATGAACTTCTTTATTGTTTCTTCCAAAACCATCCGTTTCTTTGGACCTACACATTTTTAAGTTGCGTATGCTCAAGTCTCTCTCACTTGACAAGTTCGTTTAAGCTGGACAAAGCTAGCTTTTTTCTTTCATGTTTTCATATTCACCTTTGAAAGTGATGCCCCAACAGAAACCAATGTTATATTTATTAGTATCTTTTTAATATTCCATCCTAACTTTCTTTTTTAGTAACAAATTAGACTATGATTTTTCAATGATATTCCTTAAGTAGTTAGCCCTAACAGCTTTAGGAGTTTGTTACAAAAGGTAAAAAGCGGAAAGTTAAGGACTAACAGACTTATTCTTAATTTTTGTTAAAAAATTAAACATAACAGCTAAAGTTGGATGGAGGAAGTATTACGTTTTCCGAATTTCTACATCCGAACACACATAAACGTTTGTTTTTTTCACACGGATAGAGTAATTATCGAATAATTAACATTAAGATCTTTTATGAGATATTGTTCTATATCACCTATCAAGGGCCACACTTCCACAATTACTATCTTGTTGTGTTCCTCTTTACTTGCCAAGCATCTTGGGTTTGAGCCTAGTTTTCTTCCCCTTCTGCACCTGTCATGTGCTGTGCCATTCTTGGCAACTTCAGCACCACATGATCATCCCTAACCTAGCCGCTTCTGTAGGATCTTGCATCCCACCAACATCAAAGCATCTCAAACCCCTGCAACACTTCTATTATTCTAGCTTCTATGAGTAATAATGTTCCATAAGTACAATTTTGACTTCTCTCGAAAATAATAAACATGTGCATGACACCAGAGGGAGAAACAAAAACTAAAACCTGTTTCTTGCTTAGCTTAACAACAAGCACTTGATCCATCTCATTAGTTAAGAAAACAAGAGTACATGGTGATCACTATAGTGAACCTTACTTGAATAACATTACATACAATTGCATACTCTTATATGGGGTTTAACCCGTTTATTGATCAAAATAGAAACTACAAGTAAGGTGGCGTGTAAAGCCTTGCCTCCGAAAATTAACAACATAGTAAATTTCCTAATTTGTCTATCACTTCCTATTGGGATTTTGTAATGATTTTGGGGATCCCTCAAACAGATCCAAGAGGTAATTCTGTAAATCATCAGCACTGTACTTGATGTGCTTGTCGCTGATATGGTTGTTGTGTCTTCCCACAAACGTCCTGTACGCCTGGATGACTTTGAGGGACGTTGAGATCCGCAGATCTTCTCGAAGCTGAGAATCAGAAATTACCCATGCTGTTTGGGTCTTGTAGACCTCCTCAAAAGCAAGATAAAAGGTACGAAACCGCTCCTTGAGATGAGTCTTTGAGATGGTATTGGAACCAGGATTGCAAAGTCCGTCGTCCCTAAGTAAAGAGAGGATAGAACTCCAAGTAGCTCTTTCATATTCCATAGCGTACTGTTGGAATTTCCAGTTGCGCTTTCGGGTCCAAAGATCCCCAAATACATGACGGAGTTCTGAATTCTTAACCTTCTGAGCCATGTAATGGATGTTGTTCATCAAGAAAAAGTACTGCAAGGAGGCATCCTTGTATAACTTGGACCTCTCATCCAGGTTGGCTTCCAGGATCGAAGCAACAGATTGGAAGTGGATAGCCATTGGAGAGGCACTGCAAAGAGAACTTCCATTTCCATCTGTGTTTTCCTCTTCTCTAGCCGGACTTGTCTCGGGTGATGATGATATGGGGTCCTCTGCATTGTCGTACTTTAGGAGCAAATCAAGGGTCTCACTGTAGTCAGTAAGAGTCCTGATGTAATTCATTACATACTTGGTCAAGGGGTGGATTCCGCCTCCTGCAAAAGGAGTTGCTGATACATTTGATGCAATGGCATTCCCAAATTCAACGAATGTTGCCTTCACACAGTCACCCAATCCCCTTAGAACCTCGTGACACTCGACTCTAACAGATGAACCAGCCTCCCCTGGGTATAAATCATCTATATCTGGAAGAAGATCTGAGAGCACCTCGTACATGTCAAGTATGCGAAACAACTTTTCTGGTTGGTGGCGGCTAATAGATACAGCTTCACCAAAATTCAAAAGCTGAAACATTGAAGCCTTGGAAGCATGGACAAAACAAACTAAATTAACAGGTTCGAGTTCCCCAAAAATCTGATCACTGAGATATTTCTCGCTAGCAAGATAAACCCTCACAAAGATCTTCATAGCCCGAATCCATCTTTTGACCTTAGAACTCAAGCTACCCCACTCCATCTTCAGGACATCCTCGATGGACAATTTCTCTATTTCAAGAATGAAGAGGCACTCATCCAAGGCTTCCTTTCGAACATTAGTATAGGCCTGAGAGCATTCCTGGTCATAATTTGAAATGAACATTAAATTGGCAATGGATCTGAGGTCGTCAACCACATCTGGATTAACCAAATCAATGACGAATTCTTCAGAGGCTCTGCTGACACTATCTCTTCGCAATGAGTCATCTACCGAGTCATCCCCGAAAGACATTACTGATCCCTCATCAATAGTACCATCCTCTTCATTTGAGCGGAAAGACATGTGTTCTGGCTCAAAGGCTTGTCTGCTCTGAAGAAGCAGGTGCTTGAACTCATCCTCAAGCCTCGCCATTGCCATTTGAAGAACATCATGAGCCCTCCGTAACAGCTCAATCTCTTCGTCACTTTTCTTCAGACACATGTTCTCTAACCTTTCAGTCAACTCTCGGGCTTCCTCTGCAGCATTCAGATAAGCGGAAGCTTCATCAGGGCCTGAGTCCCATATCATAGACTGTAATGCTTCCCAGCTCGTGATCTTATCCTGAACAACATTAAGCCGCTTCTCAATCTCACTTGCTCCCTCCTCACCGAAGCCATCACTCACCGAAGCCATCGTAGACAACTGGGAGCCAAGATCAGCCAACATTTTCCTCACATCACCCGTAAGGTTCTTTTTCGACCCTAATGCCTTCACAATGTGTTGTGCAGCAGCAATCAAGTTTTCTTCTCCTTCTAATTCTGGAATCATAGCGTTACAATCCCCCATAGCCAGACAAAGAAACAACAACCACTATAAAGGATCAAAATGACCCGAATAGTACCCCTTTCAATCCGATCAACAGAAAGATTAAACTGGAACAATTGAATCCTAGACCGACCTCGGCTTATCTGGATTTCCTCAACTAAAACCTAGAATACCCAGAACCTAGAAAAGCAAATGCTACCCGCTTTCGACGAAACCTTAAACAAACACTGACCCAGACCACAATTCATGCAATTTTATCCAAGGAATGGATGACTTGTGAAGAAAACTTGAACATACCCAACAGAGACTACCTAGAAAACTTGCTAGAAACCAGAAACCAGAAACCAGTTGAATAAAATACTGCATATGCCTCAAAACCGATATCTTGAACGACAGGGCACAAGAAAACAACTCTTATCTAAACACAACAAAAAGGCATAACAGAGACCCAAAAAGCTTACCTCTTTGAGGCTCAATCCTTAGCAGCACCCAATACTTTAAAAGTACCCAAAAATGGAGAGACCCAGATGCGCCAGACCACTAAAACAGTAAATATCACAAATGGGGTTTTATGATTTTGCCACGGACAAGCCAAGAAGCAGCTGAAGACTCACAAATCTTCAAGGAAAGCTAGACAGAGACAGCATAGTATCCGAACATGAAAGTTTGAGCAAGATCTGCAGCTAAGAGGCAATGAAGGAAGAATCTGTACGGATTAAGATAAGAGCAAAAGGGGTCACTGGGATTTTTTTTTTTTTTTTTGGAGGTTTGAGTCTGAGAAAAA
>JAYMTT010000719.1:0-11710 GCA_036898025.1 Hypseocharis bilobata
GTTTTGGAAGAAAAAAATAAAAATAAAAAAAAGATCAAAAAAAAAAAAAATGGAAGACCCCCAGCCACTAGTTCAGGTGTAATCAAGGGTTTAACAGGTTGGTGTTTGTTTCTCAAATTTTCTCTATTTCTACTCTGTTTCTCAAATTTTGATCAAATTTAATCTATTTTTCGAATTGCGGCTCTTGATCTTCATATTATCTCAACAACCCATTAACAAAATTTGAGAAACAAATTAAATAATCTTGTTCTTTGCCGTGTTCGTGGAGCCCAAGGCCTGGACCTCAGCCGACGTGGACGTCAACGCCGGTGAAAGAAACGGGAGGGTGCGGGACCAGGTGAAGGAGAAGAGGTCGAGGTCAATTTCGCCTCAAATGCACTCGTTGCTCCGCCGAGCTCGCCATAAAGACCGATCCGCAGAGCTCAGATGACATGGTGGAGTTTGGTGCGACTCGGAATTACGACAACGAGGAGGAGGCGGAGATTCGAAATCGTAAGAGGGATCGCGATGAGATAGCCGACGCCATGGGGTTGTTGGAGAAGAAAGCGGCGAGTTCGAAGAGGGAGATGGATGTACTCGCCGCGCTGGAAGAGACCAAGTCCGTGAAGTCCAGACACGCAAACGTGAGCGTAGATGCGATGCTCGAGGACCTGCGGCGGCGCTCGGATGCGGAGAAGGTGAAGCTGGAGGAGGAAGACGAAGCGCTTGTGAAATCTATTGTTTTCGGGAAGTCCGAGGGTTTTGTTCGGAGGATTCGTGATGATGAAGAATTTGGTGAGGCATCTGATAATTTGACGAACATTGCTGGTTTTATTCATGATAATCACAGAGATTTAGTGCAGGTTTCGACTCGCATTGGGGAGAAATTGGGCGGTATTGTGAAAGGAGGTGGCTTTGGTCACAGGGTTGCGGTTAAGAAAGCACCTGCAGCTTCTGGTGGTGAAATTGATGTTACTGGGACTGGATTACAATCACTTCTGCAGAATTATGATGAAGATGAAGACTGACGTGAGGTTGGTAACTTCCTTCACCTTCTCTGTTGAGTTGAGGATTGTGATGGAATTACCAATGTTGTTTTCTTTTTGTGCTATGATTATGGCTTCTTTGAATTTTATTATCATATACATATTGTTTTAGTTTATTTTAGTGAATTGAGTGGGAAATTTTGTTTTCCATGGATGGTAATTGGTTATACATCAGGCGTGTCGAAAGGTAGAGCTCATGCTTTCCTAGTTTCTTGATGGATATGAAAATCTTTAACTTCTTCTGCAATTCAATTCATATCTCAAATGAAAGATATATATGAGTAAAAATTTGACTAAAACAAGCGAATAGGAAAGAAAGGGAAACCCAATAGTGCGTAATTTTGTTCTCTAGATCAACATTAGTTCCTGGAAGGTATTCATGGCAGAAGCAGGTAGTCCCAGAAATACGTTTATGCTTTTCCTCTCATTCCCTTGAGATAGAAACAAAACCACTTCTTTCTCGGGTAAAGCCACTGGCCCTGATAGAACTGGCTCCCCCCATCCGAAGTCCGTAGTGTAAAAAGATAGCCTAGACCAAGTTGTAATCAAAAGGGTAGAAGCTAGAGATGGCCTGGCTCTTGTCACTTCAAAATAGTCTATGGCTGACCTCATGTAACTGTCTGTAACCATCTCTATGGCTTCCTGAACTTGCCTAGTCGCAAATGATAGTGGCTTCTCTGATAGTTCACCTGCATGGCATATAGAATTTGTTAGCACAATTCCATTGCCGAAGTACCCTTTTGGTAGTGGTGGGTTAAACTTAGGCCTTCCATCAACAGCAAAGAGGAGCTTTATCTGCTGATCTGGGTGCAATTTTAGTGCCTTAGCTCGGGCTCTCCACATAAATGCTGAGAGGACTTCGAAAGTAGTGCACTTGTCAAGAGCCCCTTCTTCCATAGCTTTCATCTTGAGTTTTTGGAGCTTTTCAGGGTCAAAACAGAAGGACTTGTAAAGCATTTTATCTTCATAAAGCTTGTCAGTGCTAGAAATATCTTTAATTTCAGCAAATTCCTGGTGTAGGTACTCAATCTTAGGTGGGTTTCGGGCTTTGATTATGCTTCTGTCTGAAAACGGAGTGACTGTTAGTGGCAAACCTCTGGCTGTTTCACCCCATGAGTTCACAAAGTCCATGGCACCAATCCCATCAAACATACAATGGTTCATGCACAGGCCAAGAACAAATCCCCCGCATGTGAACTTAGTTACCTGGAAAAGAAATATTAATGAATAAAATCCTTTCAAGGCTCCTGGAGAACTTTCATGGCTTAATGCAAAAGAAATAAAAATTAAGCGGTTGCTTTTGCATCACAAAAATGTGAATGTCCTTTGTTTTTTCCTTGTGTGTCATGCTTGAGAAAATTTGAACCAATCCACTGAAATCCCATCTCATCTCACCCCTTTAACAACCTGACCCAAAGCTCAAGGGCAACAAAGTTCGTACTAACTAAGCAGATGAATAAAAATTGATGCAGGAATGGAAAATAATTGAGGTAGGATGCCTGTTCTTTGTTTATGAAAGCTCACTCTATTGACACCACAGAAAAAAAAAATTATGGGAACCAGCACAACATTGAGCTGCTTCCGTGGTGGCAGAGGCCGTGGAAAAGCTTTGATTATGTTGTCAAAATTAAATAAATTTTAGAAGTTTTCATGTAGTCCAGTTTTATGGAAATTATACCCTTCCAAGATATTGTTTGTTTTATGCAAATGTGACAGGTGCATATAACCCAATGAGAAATGGAAGTTTGTGACTTGAGGATCTGTGCTAGTTTTTTTGCGTGAACTAATAAACATGAAATACAACTGCAAAGTTATAGATGGACAGACCTGAGCCACAAGAGGAGGGATCTCCAGTATGTTTTTTGCACCGGGGATGTCATAGACCAATTTCCCAAGAATCTCTATGTCAGCCTTTGTCATGTCACCGATCTCTTCCATTTTGCAGTTTGCTTCAGCCTCCACAAAAACAGCACCCTCTCCAGTGCAATCCACAGTGAGCTTACCCTCCGAACTGATAGTGAGCCTGCCAGCAAGAGGATAATAATGAACAAGAACCTTTCTCAAGGCGTTCTTGATCACTTCTCCAGCCTTCTCATTTCCTTTCTCATCTGATTTGAAACAATAGATTGTACGGACTATAACTGCAATGTTCTGGTCCAGGTTAGAGAGGAAGTATAATCCCTTTTGTGTCTCTTCTGCAGGAGGAACAAGAGTTGGCTCTCCTTGCTTCACACTAAACTGAATCACATTGCCGTTGGAGTGCTCCATTACAGCAGACTCCTGCGCCTCCATGACCTGAATTACAAATCAAGAAAAGAAGGTATATTTGGAATTATACAGCTGCAGCACAAAAAGGAAGGCAGTTTTTCCAATCTAACCTAGGGGACTGCTCGGAACTGTGAGTATCAGACTGAGCAGATGACAAGATTCTATCAAAAAAAGAATGATCAGAAACACATGGGTTGCAAAACAAACCTGATAATGTCAGAGAATTTGAAATAGTCTGCTCTCTTTTCAATTGTGGTTAAGTTATATAGTGTGCATGGAAAGCAAAGTTTCCCCAACTCTGAAATTGTTACGCTTTAAAAATGGCGAGAGTGAAACATTATTATTCGTATTCGCATATGACGCATTGCCAGATGTGTTGATATTAATGGTGACATGGTATTCCACAGATATAGTTTTGTCATACGGGTGGATTAGGCCACTGGTCATGGAACCAAACCTAACAGACAATAGGGGTATGGTGTGAGAGCTAGCTAGCGTGGCCATGTTTGGTGAGGTTGGCATCCCGAATTTGTGTAATCATCTCTTCATGTTGTAGTATAATTTTGGCATTCAATAATGCTGATTTTCATCATCCTTGTCCTACTGAATTGTATTAGGTTTGCTTGCTTGCTTGCTTACTATTTGCAACCTGCCTTTGTAGCCAAGTGGTAGCTCTCCTACTCTTCTTGTCAGGGTTCTTTTGGGGGAACGGAGACCATGACCATGTTTAAATTATTTGTTAAAAAAAATAGTACTACCAAAAAAACTTGATGGATCTTCACTGAATTTTCTTTTTTGTTCTTCTCTTCTTCCTTTTCTTTAAGTGGTACTTCACTGAATCTTCCCAAATCATCTCGCGATTCGTTTCTCATGTTTGTCCCTCTTTCACAATTTTTTTTTATTTTTTTTGGTGGATCTTTTGACAAGAGGCAGATCATGTTGGGTACCATCCCAACCAATATCATTAAGTTCATATGGGGCTTTGAATTTTCATTCCCTGGCAAAATCTCTTGGAAATATTTAAATTAAATTAAATAACCTTGGTATTTGATGGCTGGTCACATTGTCAAATACTCGATTGCCTTGATGTTTACACATTTGCTTTCAGAAAAAATGAAGAAAAAAAATATGTTGGTTGAAGATCACAAGATTTTCCCAAAATTAGTCATTAGTCATGGGATGACAAGGGTTGCATTGCATCATTAGCTTCGTAGGTTTCTTTTTCTGGGATACCGGATATCACTTATCAGAGACATCTGAGTGGATGAGTATCCATTTTAGGTCTCACCAATATGGTGTATATGAATGTAAGCTTATAATTACGTTGAGACCTGTAATGTGGAAACAGTTGCTAACCCGGAAGAAAGAACCCTAAAACTTAAAACAAATACAATATGGAAAAAAAAATTACATATCCTATAACATATAGATTCAATAGTTATATATACATCAGTATCCATAATTCAACCAACTGCAGATACGGGATCAGTCACAAAACACAATCCAGCTCATGGCAGAGCCTCGACCTCTCTGTCCAAATGAAATAATTTCCACTGTTTATTTTTTATTTCTATGCCCATAACTCAGTACACACAACATGGCACCACCTTGGTGGTTATCACATAAATGAATAGCCAAGCTCTTCCAAATGCCGTTACAGACAGCACAAAGATGGATCTGTAGTCATTATGCATTATCATTTTTGGTAGCCTGTATCTTAGCCTCCATGCTTCTGCTTGTTGACACACCCGAGCACTGAAGTAACCTGGCAGGTGAAAAACTGCTGCCCTCAAAAGGTTATGCCTGGCCACACTTGCTAAGACAAGCAAGTCCTTCTTCCAAATAATCTTCTCTGCTAATCCAAAATTCGGGTGCATCCTACATGATTTAACAACCAGATCTAAATTTTACTGACAGACAGTGATGGGTCGTTTCCATGATTGATACTGATAGTGGGAAGAAATGTATTGTAAAACAGCCATCAAGAAATCAGCAGTATCGTCATATGCAAGGTTAAGCATTAAAGGAAGAAAGTATATCAGATGAGTACCTTCATAATTCCTGCGAGTACTGCACCTCCAAGGTATACCATATGCTTCCTTCGTGGAGGATCTTCTATCCGCAAGCGCAATTTCTGCTCATCACAAAATATATTAAATGAGAACAAAAGTTAAAAACACTTAAAATTGAGCTCAATCTACAACTGCACTTTCATCATCTTCTTTCTTCTTTTGTCAAATACTTATCTCATATTTACAGAGTTCAAAACATATGACTTATTTGTGAACCCTCATAACTGCCAGTGCCAACCAAATTTTTGCTTACGGAAGAACCTGGGAAGTTTTAAAACTTTTAAGAACTGAAAATCCTTCAGCCATGAAGTTAAGACAAGCCTAGATAAATAGACCCAACTGCAGTGCCGTAACTTCATATTCTTCCCAACCTATGATTTGTAGATGTAGGAAACTCTACTTTTCAATTTTCCTTGAATCTTCTTTTCCATTCTTAGACTTATATCTCAGATTCATAAATAAATTACAATAAATATCATTGGCAGGAAATGAAACTCACAGCAATATTATATGAACAAGGAAAAATTACAAGAATAATATTTGTTTCTCAATCTACTTATAACATAGAGTACAAAGACGTTACCTTCAACCCATCTTTGTTTCCCTTCAATACAGTTTCAAGATAGCGATCCAGTATTTCTTTCTCCAGTCTAAAAGTAGAAGTTTACACCTTCATCAAATTCTAATTCAAGATATCACATTGAAAAGCATAAATAATGGAGTAAACAATGTAATTGTACACACAGGATATGACGGTCACTTGTATCAATGTCTAGACAGGTATAAAAAGGATCTACATATAAAACTCAAAAGTTACCCCATTTGTGCAACATATCTGCAGGTAAATGAACTCGTAGAAATAATTAAACTAGCGTAGTAAACCTAAATAACACATGAGAAGAATTTTCTTCGTGTTTGTTGATTTTTTTTAATTTTATTATCATAATTTTCATTGAATTTTCTCTAGTATGGTTGACCACATCAGGCAGAGACATCTAGTAACTAGTCCGCATGAAAGCTTCAATTACACACATGCAGCAAGTTGACGTATGCACCAGAACTATCCTAACCGTGATTCATGAAAATAAAACAAATAAAAGAAGAAAAGGAAAAAATATTTTAAGAGATCAGATGCGAAATTAAGAAATAAACTTCACAATGCATGCTAATTTACAAGACATAACTGGGCAAGGACAGAAGTCACAAAACAACTTCATATACAAACAGGGCAAGGTAATGATTCCATTTAATTGAAAGAGTTCAATTTTTTTATTACCGACTAGGTAACCCAGGATACATGGTGCTCCCTCCACTTAAAACTATGTGCTGGTACAGCTGCAAACAATAAAATAAATTAAGATTTTAAAAAAGACGCACAATAAAGTAAGGAGTTATAATGTGATAAAGGTTTGGCCCCATGCTTTTGTGGGCTTGCCTCAAATTAGACATTGTATTTATTCATCAATATGAAATCTTCCAATGATGGAGCATCTTTATAACGGCTATCTTGTAAAGAGCACAGCCAACAATCCTAACCATATAATTAATTACTCGGGAAACATACAAATGCAGCCAGGGGTATCTAAATCAGAGTTAATGGATAGGGAAATACTGCAAAGGGTACAGGAGGTGGCATGGTACATGTAAGTGAACTGTGGCATCATAACCCCAAATTTACAAGAATTACTTTAGGACAATTAATAATTATTTCAAAACCATGGACCTATCTGACAGTCTCCATAGTCCATAGATAAGAAATACACCAAGTGCAGGCTGCATCATCCATGACACGACAAACAAGTCCAATGTAAGGAAGAGAAACAAAAACAAGAAACAAATCGTTAGAAGGTACGGAAAATAAAACAGGAAGAAAAAAAAAAGGAAAAGAAAGAAACATGCTATAGTCATCTCCTGTATAAGTGTTTCCATTTTAGCTAATTTATGGCATAAAAATCTTTTTGCTGAATTTATTGGCTTGATATACATTAACAAAACAAGTCACACAGGCCGTATCCAATCCATCAACAAAATAGTCAATGCTAACTGCTACGTTACAGTATAATAAAAAACTGGGAATCATATTTCAGAAATTATCTTAATACCATCATCCGGTTGTCAATATCCATTTCCTGAATGCAGCGAAACACCATGTCAGCCATTCCATCACCTTCAACATCTATAAGTTCCTGCAAGAACCAAAGAACAGGTTCTATAAATATAATATGAGAAATATCATGGAATGTGGTGCATAAGTAATGCATTTCCAAATCGTATAACAGGCTTTGGAACTGAAAACTACTTCCAAACAGCCAATATAAATGACGAGTAGAAATATGTAACATAAGAAAGCTTGAAAATGTAAACCATACAAAATTAGAAAGAAAATAAGCTTACTGGAGTAAAAAGAGCCTCAGGGGCCTGGAACCGTTCAGTGCCAACTTTAATGACTCTTCCATCTGGAAGCTGATAATAAAGAACAAAAAAGTTAAATATCTCAATGGAAAATTAAACATGTATTTTTGTAAAAGCAAGCATGTGAAGATTCAGAAGATACTGAAACTTACTGTATAGTTCTTGACAAGAATTGTGGTTTCAAGTCCCAATTGGTATTCCCTCTTATAGTCATAACTGCACAGAAAATAGATATGATATGGTCATATTATGTGGCAAAGCAACATTTCCAATAAACTCGAACCATACCATTGCTTACCTTATGTAGCAAAGCTTCTCTTTTATTTCTCTAACAGTCTCAAAATCAGCAGTCCTATTCATTGCATACCTGCAGGAAAGGAAGTCCAATGCTTTAATCAATATAAAACAAATGCATAGGGGACACAGGTAGAGTTAATCATACTGATCTTACTGACTTATTCAATAAGAACTGGCCCTCACCCTCTCCTTGAGAGCAAATCAACAAGATATGATGTTATGTGCCGCCCAGCTACATTCATTCGCTTTGTCAGATGAGGAAAAGAGTAGCCATCAACAACTGGAACCTGGAGAGAAAGTTAAAAGTAAATATATTCATGAAAAAATCTTTACAGTGTCCAGCAGCTATTTCCTTTCAGTTGTGTCCTGAATCAATCAATGAGAACTACTTTTCCAATCTTGTCACAAATTGCAATGTCGTAACCATGGAATGTACCTAGAACTTGGTTCGAGAGCATGAAACAACATGAATTGTTTCATCATTTAACGAATATAATGACCTTTGCACCATATATAAAGAGGTGTCAAACTTAAAAAGGAAAGCAACCTATCAAGACAAAGGCTGTCGTTGGCACATGAAACTGGATGAGGTAAGGATTCTAATTTTTCTAATATGAAAAGAAGTGGGCCACTAACTCCAATTCCTCTTCCAAAGCTCCTATTACATAATACATGCTGCCGAATACAGCCTAAGGCGGGTATTTAGTATTCATAAAATCACATGCTTAAATTCCAGTGAAGGAGAAGGGAGAAGCAACAATATGTAATAGATATGAACAGAAATGAAACACAGATGATGCAGTAAGATATACATAATGCAATCACTCTTTCCACTTTGTTTACCAGAAAATTAGAAACCAGGAATCCACAAGTAGTATGGAACCACAAGAAAAAGACAGTAGTAAGTTCAAAACTATAACTGATCAGATAAGCTGTAAATGATATATCAAATTATGCTAGAATGCAATGCGTCATACAATTCCTATGAGACAGAAAGGAAAGAAGGACAGTAAAATGATCACCATCAAAGAACTCCTAAAAAGTGATGAAAGATATAGTAAAAATTATCAAAAAGAAAAGATTATATAGTTAGTGAGTTATTTACCACATGAGTGACACCATCGCCAGAGTCAATAACCAATCCAGTCAATAAACCTGAGAGAACCGAAAATTACGTAAATAGTTTTACTCTTGGCATCAACAGTAACCAAGGATTTCTAAATGCAGTAAAGAATTCATGTCAAATCAGTACAAAATTTAGCCTTCACTGATCTTCAGAAGCACCTTGAGCATAGAGAGTTAAAACGGCTTGGATTTGAATGAAAACACCAGAAAAGTTGTATTTCTCAAACATGGTCTCAACCTGTAATTTCAAGTCAAACCCAAATAATGAGATGCTTAAACAAGAATGGTATAGAAATCATTAGCAAAGAAAATTCACGACAAGTTACCATTTTTTCACGGTTTTTTGAGGGATTAAGGGGTGGATCCGTAAGTAAAATTTTACACACTGTTGGATCTATCTGTCGATAAAAAAGTAACAAAATTATTCAAGAGTTGGCCAAAATGCAATGAGATAAATTTTTTAGACTTAAATACAAGTTGACATAGTACTCAGAAGCACCAGAAGTTTACTTTTAACTCATTGTAAAATGCATGGTCCCACACATGACCCATATCATCCCAGTTTTGCACGATTCCATTGTGAACAGGATAAGATATATCAAGTTGATGCCGCAAGTCTGCACAACCTTCTCCAACAATAAGGTCCTGCATGAATGAGAAAAAGAGAATGGTCTCTTGATTTATAGTTTCGATATAAGCTCCAAGTGTTAAGCTATGTAGCCAAAGACTAATGCATGCTTACTCAACATGATCATTACAACAACCATGAACAAGCTATGTCCATTTGATGGAGGATTTCAGTCATTCAAATATGATTCACCTTTTTCATTTTACTCTAGTATAATATCTTCCTATATAAGTCGCAGCTAGAAACCAGAGCTTCATAGTGGCCTTTTACAACAAATTGAAAACTGGGGTTTTTACCAATTGGTATCATTATATCTTTGAGCCGATTTCTTGCGTAAGTTTGAAAAATAAAATAAAAACATATTTATAGTAACGATGACAAATATTTTTCACCTTCACTTGTTGCTCCATGAGTGATTCTTCATAGCGTAGCATGGGCCTCCCCACAACACAAGGGAAGACGGAAGTAGGGAAATTCTCTCCAGCAAAACCACACTTGACATACTGCATCAATTAAGTCTTGCTTCATAAAAACCAGAAACCAAATGGAGGAGAAATAGGCAACAACAATAATTATATTTGCCCTTAAGCATCCCATGGATATTAAATTCCTCCATCATGTTCTATATAATCATCCAGGCAAATCCAACATTAAGAACAAGAACAAGCGCATTTCGCAGTTAATGAGCCATATTGCGAGAGAACCAAAACGACACGACATGGTAACTCATGAAACAAATCCCTAAACCAACATTCCATGCTGCACTAGAAAATGAAATAGACGACACAAAAAGAGTCATATAAAACCACCTCTCCAGCTACAGCTAACTCTAACACCGTGCGGTGATCAATTTTCAAACCCATTATTTTTCACTCGATGCCACCAAATTATGAACCAAAATGCCCTTACATTTTACACAATGCAGTGGGTATATGCCAAATCATCCAGGCAATTCCAACATCAAGAACAAGCGCATTTCACAATTCAGGAGCCATATTGGCGAGAGAACCAAAACGACACAACATGGTAACTCACGAAACAAATCCCAAAACCAATATTCCATGCTACACCAGAAAATGAAATAAACGACACGAAAGACTCATTTAAAACCCAAAACCCCTCCAGATACCGCTAACTCTAACACCATGTGGTGATCAATTTTTCTAACCCATAATTTTTCACTCCATATCACCAAATTACAGACCAAAATTTCCTTACATTTTACACAATGCAGTGGGTACCCAAATGTCAACATAAGTCAATGGCAAATTCTACTACGGAGTACAAATTAAGCTCTAAGGAACTATCACATTCAATTTACTCCAGATTTTCTGTAAAATAAGTATAAATACCAAAACAGAATTAAATTTCAAAATACAGTAAAATTTATTTCAAAAAATAAGTTAATAATTGCATTCAGATCAACTAATTACGGGAAATGTGAAGTGAAGTGAAGTGAGAGATTCTGGACATTGTTGGATCTAGAAACAAAATGTAAGATCAAACGGCAATGAAGTTCATCGTCTGCTAGATCAGAATTTAGAGAAAATGAGTAGAGGGGATTACCCCGGTGCCGTTGTCACAGACGACGACGTTTTTGTTTTCCATGTCCGGTGCTGCCACAGCTCTATCAGATGCTATTGACTGCTTCCTTCATCGACCACTTTCCTTCCACCAGAAGTGCGTCTGAGTGAAGAAAAAGAACGCTTCTTGTTTTCGTCTTTTGTCTTCTTTGATTTGGTTCTTAATTGGGCACTAATATGCGACGTCGTTTGAGCTTTTGTCTTGGTATATTTGGTGCTAAATATAGATTTTGCCCAAAATGTTGTTAGAAATTGTTTCCTCCTTCAATTTATATGTAGTTAAACTTTCTGACCAATTGA
>JAYMTT010000720.1:0-11707 GCA_036898025.1 Hypseocharis bilobata
GTAAAATTGAAATTATAAAAAATAAATAGGTCATGTACACATCACATGATGATTTTCGTTAAAGTTATCTGACAGATAACTTGTGCAAAAGTTTAGTGTAATTAAGTAGACAAAATTTTTTTTTTGTAGTTATGTGCAAATAGACAATAATTTAATATAATAATTTGTAATTTACTCAAAAATAAAAGTAGTTTAGGCAACCATGCAAATTTTGAGGGGCACTATGAACTTGAAAATTTTGAGATCGACATATTCCTATCATTCATTTTCAGGATAAAATAATACCCTATAGAATTCTGAATAATTCCACAATAATTCAAATGAGTGAAAATTAACCTAACTTTTTATTCAATTTTCCCATACGAAACTTGAAGTAAACAGAGAAGAATTCAAGAATCTCATCAAAATCTCTTAAATTTTTCGGGAATCCTAGTGAAGGTTTTTGTTGGGCAGAACTTAGAACCTGAGATTTTTTTATTTTTCATTTTTGGTAATTCACTTAGTAAAAGCTTCTTTTTTTTCTTTTATTTTTTTAAGGGCACTCAGTAAAAGCTTAAACGTCAATAGTTCACATTCCGTAGTGTGTCACCCAAGCGGCAAACAAAAGAAAAAGAAAATAATAATGAATAAATAAATAACACAACACAATACACATATCGTATTTTCTACATCGAAGAATTTTTCAGATCTAACATAATCCCAATATTAATGTCTCAATTCGATTGCTTTTTGGCACGTTAATCCATAAATTTCGCTAAATTTAGAGCCCTTTTTTTGTATTTTCATACAATTGATTCAGTGAAGAAAGCGTCTTTGTGTCGCTTCGTGTTGGGGATTCGATTCAATGATGTGGAGCACGATTGCCAATTTGAAGGAAAATCTCAACAAGATCGCACACGATGTGCACGACAATGACGACGACGATGACCAGCTCGAGATCTACAGGCCCAGCAACAATGGACATGGTTCTGATCGGAGATTCTCCAACAGCTTCGCGCACTCCAACTCGGTTTCCCGCTCTCCTCTCGCCAATGGGGTTGATTCTCCGTATAATTCAGAGGTGCCCTTTCGCTTTCCTGGCCTTCTGATTCTGTGATTTTTGGTTGAATTTGTGCTGTATTGGCCTGATTTTGAGATGCTGTGGTGTCTAATTCTGGTGGGTTGTTGCTTGTTTAGGTTTTCTTTAGTTGGGGCATTGAATGTGCTTCATGTGTGGAATTGTTTGTAATTGGGTATATTAATTGGGGCGTAATCTGATTAGATGATTCTTTGAGTTTTCCTTAATGTGTAAGCAAACCGGTCGAATGTGTGTGATTGTTTGGGAAGTGACTTGGTAGTTTACACTATTTGGCATTGCAGCTAAGTATGGGGCTCTGAGTTGAAAATTTTGTGCTCAAGTTGAATTATCGGTACCTAGTGTCAAATGGGGTTTTAGACCACTAGTACATGCTATTGCCAGTTAAATAAGTTTGTTCTGTGATGCGCATTGCATGGTTCGAAACAATGCTAATTGGATGCACTCTATGCATTTATAAAGACTAATGAACTAAGAGAACAGAGAAATTTCGGGAATATAATGTGAATAGAGATTGGAAAACTTATGGAACTAGGGAATGCTTATTGTTACAGAGAAACAGGATGTTATGTTCAAAGATCTTGTATTGCCGACTTTTCTTATTAATATAAATATAGTTGCTGCCAGCACTAGCTTATCATTCTAACATCTTTAAATGGGTTTTACCAAAATTCAACCTCATTTATTTTTAAGCGATGTTTGCATTTCATTTGTGCTCCACATAGCAGCTCAAAGTCTGATAGTGGTGCTACTTGCTCAAAAACAAATAAAATGTGGTGACCTCTTCCATCCTTTGCTCAAAATCATCATCTATCTTGGACAAAGCAAAATAATTATAAGCAGCAACATGGGTTGTGTATTGCAGTTCATGAAAGCACTGTCTATTCATGTGGGAAGCCATAGTTACATTCTCATGTCTGCATGCTGCTTATTACTAATACCATGGCTAAAAAGCTGTTGCCTGTAAAGAAATGTTTTATTATATGTTAGTAATGTTTGTACATGACGTGAAAATGATGAATTGACCTGTTAAAGGAAGCTAAAGTGGAGTATATCTTTAAAAACCAGTGTAGCACCTTGTGTTGGATGGGACTGGCTTGCTTGATCTTCCTTGTTTTTTATGCCTAGTCCCCTCTTAGCTTCTAGTTTAATTCTTTTGCCATTTATTGTATTGGCCAAATGATGGTTCTATTTCCTAATATATGTATTTCTTGTAGATTGAACAATTTAGAGCAGAGATTCAGAGACTTCGGGATTCAGAGGCAGAAATTAAGGCATTATCAATTAATTATGCAGCTTTGTTGAAGGAGAAAGAGGTAATTTGGTCGCTTTTTTATTGCACTTTTTGGTATACAATATCCTGTTCCTGACACTTAAGCATCATTGGGTTAATTTGCAATACTTCTTATTAGGACAGATATGATTTTTGTAGCTCTATGTTAGCTTTAGAACTAGCTGGCATCTTAAATACCAACAGTGAACATTGAACAATAGTCTCTTTTTCTTTTTTCCTTTTTCCTTTTTTTTTCGTCTTTTATATGAACAGTATGGTTTGTCTTACCCCCAGCCACCGTACTCCTTTACCCTCTGAGCCCACACCAAGGGGTTGATCGAATAATTACTTGAAAAGTATGTTTAGATTCCAATTGTTTCAATTATAGTAATTTACATGCAACTTGTAAGATATCATGGTCACTTTTGACCTAAAGTCTGGTTAACTATATCTAGGCTAACTTTGTTTTTTGATACTTTTTTTATGCCTAAAAAATATTCTACAAATTATGAGAATTATTATTCCTCCAATGAAACATTATATCCCAGTACCACATAAAGGCGTGTAAGGAAGTTATGTTGACAGATTTTAGATGGCCTTACATATGTTTTTTAGTCCATATAGATAGAGGTTTGGTCAGATTTAGAACTGTTTCCTGCCTGTTCCCCCTCTCCCCCTCCTTTTACTATTCATGCTTAATTGGCAGATGTAGTGTTATTTCTACTGTAAAGATAATCTTAGGAAATCTTGCCTAACCTTACAATGCCATATCTAGATGCTTTGAAGATCATTTAGGTTGAAGTCAATTTCATTTAACACTCCACTTGCTCAATGATGTGGATTCACTTCTTGCTCTGTTTCTTTTCTTTTCTTTTCTTTTTTTTTTTTGCTTAAAAAAAAAGTCTTTGACCTTCTCTTGATTATTGAATGTGGTGTGTTTTGGGTACATAGCACGCTTAACTTATTTAAATTTATGAAAATTTAAAACCCTTAACAGTTAAAGCACAATGTCAATTAATTAATGAGTCTTAGTGATCTTTGTGTCATGATTTGTATGTGAAGTTATAATTTTTAACCCCCTTTTGGAGACGTTCTTGTGGTGCTTTGGAGGATGTTCTATTATCAAATTTTAAGCACTATATTTTTTCTGAAAGATTTCTTACAACATGTTCTTTGCTGGAATATCTTTAATTCATTCATCATCTCAGGTTTAAGAGCCTCTGACATTTTAATTGCCTGTTTTACCCACCTGGCAGGATCGGATTATCAGATTGAATGAAGAGAATGGCTCACTTAAACAGAATCTGGATGCAACAAATGCTGCTTTGAGTGCATTTAGGAATGGAAGTTTCAAATCATCACCAAATAGCTTAAATGGGCCCAAGGTGGTAATTCAAGTGTTGAATTATTCTTTATTTTCCAAGAGCACAATAAGTTCGCTTGGGACTGTAGACTAGCAGTCGAAAATTTGCAATATTGTCAGTCCTGGCATCTTGAAAGAAATGCGGTTCTACTTGGAATGCTAAATTGGATATGCTTAATTCCATTTTTGTGCTCACACATGTCAGGTCTATTATTTTTGGCATTAGTTTGTTTGCAGTCGTTGTACATAACTTATTGCATAGTTTATCAAGTTTCTTGCAAGTTAGTAAATGACACAAAACTGTCATGTTTAACTTTACACTGGCGTGAGAGGTTTATTTCATTGGTTTTTGTTCTTTGAATTTTCTGCATGTTATCATGCTTCATTCAATGTGATTCACTGTTTTGGAGTTCGAGTTCAATATTGCGCTACCCATTATCTAATCATTTTACTTTTTCAAAAAAGAAGATTTTACATTCTAATTCTTTAGATCTATTGAAGCTTCTTCAAATGGAAATTTACCTTTCTATTGTTTATCTGCTAATTATTGTGGTATTTTTGTAGGGGGCTGGTGATCAATCTCCCATCCGACAGCATAAACTTGGTAGTCAAGTAAAGAGCCGTTCTACTGGAAACCAAACACACAATGGTGTTGTCACCAGACAGGATGGACTAAGTAATGGAATCACACATGGCGGTCCGGGTGAGAGTCAAAGTAATATGGAGCTAGAACATTTAAATTTGCTCAGAAAGGAAAAGGTAATAGCACCTTGTGTTTTGTTAATTAAGAATATATATATATATATATATCTGTGCTTTGATGTATGTGTTTGTTTACAGGCTCCTTTTATTCTATTCCAGCTAGCGTTTCTAATCTATTCCAGCAAGCATATATGTTATCTGGGAGAGTTTTGTAGGAGTTATTCTATTGACTGCCTGGGAAATGCATACTTACAATTTATATTTCTGTTTTGATGATGCACCTTAAACTTGTTTTCCTCTTCTCGTTATATTTATATTGAATGAACTTGACGAGGACATTCGAATGCCTTCTAGGGGCTTGCAGATTTACTAGAAGAGAAAAACAGGTCCCTGGCAGCAGCACAGGCTAATCATGAATTGCAAATGAAGCAACTAAGGATGGAACTTGAAAAGGAACATGATAAGTCAGCAAATATACAAGAAAAAATGCAAGGTAGCTTTTCCCACCTCAGAAAATTCAAATATGGTTATCTTTTGTCATCTTGTGCAGTTCTCTTCTCATTGTTCACATTGATTTGCAGAAGAACACAAGTGGAATGAATCTTTCCAGGAGGAGCTTAAATCACTAAGAATGGACAAGGAAAAAGTATGTTCTTGATTGTTCAGAGTTCAGTATTACTGTGACCTTTCGTCACTACTTCACTTGATTGCAATTATTTTAATGACAACAAGACATTGCTAAATTGACATGATACATTACTTCCTTCTTAAGTCATTCTCTGTCAATTTTAGCTGTACATTCAAGTGTTGGTATTAAGGTACTTTGAGGCCCTACTTTAGCGCAGTATAGGGATTTAGGTCGTATTTTGCAATGTCTTTCTTTTCTGGAATTTTTTGTGCAAGATAAATGACACATGTATGTTTGTTGCGAATTACATGTCCATATCGTGCATGCTGGATATAACAGTATTGTCCAGTACTATCACTAGCTTACTATTTGGCACCAGTTATTCTGCTGATTTTGTTGTAGCATTCTGGTATGCTGGACCTGTGAGACTTCGATTCGTCATTTGACATGCCTATTAAAATCACGTGTATTCGAGTCAAATGATTTCCTTTTATTTCATCTTTCCAGTTCTTGGCTTTCCAAGTCGTGTATTCTTTTTATGTAATCTTCTTTTTTCTATGGGCAGACCAATTTGGAGATGAACAAAATTCGAAATGAATTGAATGAGAAATTATCAGAAATAAAACGATTGCAGATGGAATTGAAAAGGAGGGAGGGTGAAGATGCAAATAATGCAGTTGAGAAGTTGAAAAGAGTTGTTGCAACCCAGGAGAAGGAAAATTCTAATCTTAAGGTTTTTTAAACATGCTTTCATGCTTTTCATCTACTGTACTTAGTGAACTTTTTTCATAATGATTTTAGCCCCCTTTGTCCTAATTTTTAGTCATTTGCTGTAGATGGAGAAGAATGAACTTGAGTCCGCTTTGAAATTGAGCAGGAAGTCTTCTACTGAAAAAATATTTCCAATTGCTTCAGAAAGTTTGAATAAGCATCCAAGTACTTTAGATGAGGTGATCCTTCGACAGCTTTAAAAATTATTGGAAAGAAAGTATTGTTTTTGATGATCGTAGAGATGATTAAAGCATCATTATCATTCTTCTTTGTGTGAATGATTATTTCAATGCAGAAAATGGATTTGTCAGGAAGTTTTCCTGGAAAAGAAAAAATGGAGCAGTCTTTGCAGAAGTTGGAGAAAGATTTGAAAGATGCACGCCGAGAAAGAGATAAAGCAGTACAAGAACTGACTCGTCTTAAGCAGCATTTGTTAGAGAAGGTTGTATATCCTATATCTTCTATGGTTCTTTGCATCTGGAGTAAGTTTATCATTGATATTTTTTTTCTGTCAAAATTGGTGATGGTTTTCTCTTGCTGCATATGGTAAAGGAATCTGAAGAATCAGAAAAAATGGATGAGGACAGCAAAATCATTGAAGAACTACGAGAAAGTAATGAAATTCAAAGAGCCCAAATATTACATTTGGAGAAAGCTTTGAAGCAGGCTATCGCAAGCCAGGAAGATATCAGGATGGGCAATGTCAATGAACTTCAGAAGTCAAAGGAAACCATTGATGTCCTAAATAAAAAAGTTTCAAGTCTCATAAGCACCATAGATGCTAAAAATGTTGAACTTCTCAATCTTCAAACTGCTCTTGGCCAGTATTATGCTGAAATTGAAGCCAAGGTAAATCTGCTTCTTATCTTTTCTGATGAAGCAGTGGCAATGTGTGATTTTCAGAGTATGGTTTTAACGTTTAGTCTACCCATGTTCAGGAGCGTGTTGAAGGAGATCTAGCTTTGGCAAGGGAAGAATCAGTAAAACTTGCTG
Organism: Hypseocharis bilobata; assembly: GCA_036898025.1. Lineage (NCBI taxonomy): Eukaryota > Viridiplantae > Streptophyta > Magnoliopsida > Geraniales > Geraniaceae > Hypseocharis > Hypseocharis bilobata. Next base: position 6,806 of record JAYMTT010000720.1, read on the forward strand.
AGCTTTTGAAAGTATGTACTCCCATTCACTTATTCATGATTTCTAAGATCTCTTCATTTGGTTCGATCTGCTTGCAGTGCTTTCTTTTACTGGATGTTGAATACTGATGTTTGTGAAGTCATGTTTATCCAATGAGTAGGACTTTCAAACACCCACACACACAAACGAACCTAAAGAAAACGAAAGGACACACAAGCGATGCAAAGTTATCAGTTTATATGTTTGACCACTGACAATTAAGATAGAGAAAAATTCACTGGAGCTTCATTATTACCGAGTTGTATTTTGTCTCGCTAATACTTTCTCTTTTGGTTTTTGGACAAACTACTCATTCTGCTGGAAAAAAAAAGTCATGCTTGATTTTTGCCCCTTCTTGAGAAATGTATCATTTTTTAAGTTCACTTTTATGAGTAATTTTATGGGTATGCATTAGTTACTCCCTTTACAAATGAATTAATGCATTTAACAAGTTTAGTTCTTTACATTTCCTGATCTTTCTCTTCCCTCCAAAATATTAAAACCCTGAAGCCATTAATGTCTTAAGTTTATGTTTTTATGGGTCTGCTTTAGAATTTTATTACATGCCAAACGAGTCAATACATGATCCACACAAGAGAAAATACCCTCACAGTACTGTTGGGATTTGAACCTGAGACCTGAAACTCTCAGGACCTCAGCCTTAGCCAGTGATCAACCTAATGAATGCATCACTTCCTTGTAAGAACATAAGTAGTGGTTAACTTTGTATTCTGCTATTTTATTTGAAGCTTAAGCCCTATTAACTTTATTTTCAAAGACTTGATAAAGATAAATTTGTTTAAACATTACAAGTCAATTTTTTCCCCAGTCTTGGAGATTATATTTTATATCCTTTCTACCAGGATGCAGATCAAAAGGCAGAGATATCGAAGAGGGAAAAAGAGGACCTTTTGGCCAAGCTGTCACAAGCTGAAAAGATGCTAGCAGAAGGGAAAAACAGAGTAAATAAGCTTGAGGAAGACAATGCAAAACTACGTCGTGCAGTTGAACAGAGCATGACAAGACTTAATAGGATGTCACTGGATTCAGATTATCTTGTTGACAGGTTTGTCTCTATATTAAAATGTTTTTAATAGGGTGAATTTATAGACTATGCATGTGGATACTGATTACGAGTATTACTTGTGTGGATCTATTGGACAACCTATGTGCACCCACTGATTTGTATTATCTCTTTTGTGAATTCGGCAGCATGTCAGACAAATTTGACACGTCTATCTGTCTATCTGTGTCTGTCTCTCTGCATGTATTATATCCCTTGATACCTATTACTGATTTCTTGTGTCACTTGTGTGGGTCTTTGGGGCAACCTAATTTATACTATTTTTTATGTTAATTCAGCAACATGTCAGACAAATTAAGTCTAGTGATTAAATGAATCTTTAGTGGTTTTATCTGTGTTGTGTATGTGCCTAGAAACTGGCAAGCCATATCAATGGTAACGGTGATCGTCTTCAGTAAGAGGTTTTGTATTGTTTCTTTTGTTTTCTAGTATTTATTAATTTTGAAGACTGAGAAATGTGTTGGGGACGGAGTAATTTTTGTTAAACCATTTTGAAGACTACAATTGGTTTTCATTCTTTTAAGTAACATATAGATCTTTCACCAATAAACACAGGCAAGTTGAGTTGTGTTTTAGTTTGAAGTTCTTCAATTAAGCTTGAATTTAACTAAGTTTTAAGTAATACTGCTACCTACTTCTGTGCTACATTCTTGTTTGTCCTTCCAGTGTCACTATATCAGTTTTGCCTGCCCATTGCCATTAAGACTATTATCACACTAATAACTTGAAACTACACCCGCATCAGGCATCATTGATATTGGCCTAATGGTCTGCTTGAATTATGAATTTTATTTTACTTTAGCAGTTGAATTGCTAGGTTGCTCCTTTATAGTGCCTCCTTTGTTTTGAGAAAATTTGAACTAGGGTGTTTAAGGAATATATCACTGTTGACAGGCGCATCGTGATCAAATTACTGGTGACCTACTTCCAGAGAAACCACAGCAAAGAGGTATGATGATTTTATGAAATACGACTTCATCTGAAAGATATACTTCTTTCAGGAGGTCTATGAAAATAAATTTTCTCTTCCACTGTTATGAATACTTTTGAGACTTAAATTCAAGATCGTAAATGGAGATCTCACAGCCAAGTATTTTAGATCATTATAGATGAAATGTGCATGGTCCGAATAACTAATTTGTGTAAATGATAATTCTTTTTATATTTTTTATTCGGAAAATTTGAAGGAAAGGTGAAAAGTTAGGAGGAATAAAATTCTTAAGAAAGTCTCCACCCCCTCCCTGTCAAGGATAGAAATAGAACCAAACAGGAAATAAATGATAAGCAGAAAGAATAAACTAATAATATCCTAGAGCAGCATAGTGCTTTTAAGTGGTAGTAGCTAGCAGCCTCTTATCGTTGTTGGAGACATAGTTTCCTCCCACCTCTTTCTACTTGTAGTTTTTTCAACCTCCCATTCATTATATGCAAGGAAGATAACTACTGGCTCTCCCATTCTAGTCTATTAGGTACTGTATTTAGTTTTTATCTTATTTATTCATTTGACCTGACTAATGAACTTATTACCATATATGGCAACCAGGTGTTGGATCTTATGGTTCGCATGCTGGGATTTTCCGATGAAGACAAGCAGAGGATAGGTGCTGCTCAACAAAGTTCAGGTAAAGGTGTTGTTCGTGGAGTTTTACGTTTACCAGGCCGCCTAGTTGGTGGCTTCTTGGGAGGAAGTACGCCTGATGCACATGCAAATGTGGCACCTGAAAGTGAGGTATTGTTTAATCACAAAAGTTATAATCTGTTCTAACTGCTTATTAATCAAATCTTTACTGTAGAAAGGAACAATGAGTAAAAAATATTAGTCTTCTTTCACATGCATGTACTTTCTTTGTTAATGGTGTTTTTGTTTGTCCTGCATACGTAGTTCTTGTTGTTTCTCTTTGTAAATACTGCCTCTATTTTCACTTTGAAGGTGAAGTTGACCTAATTGTAATGTGATACTGTTTCAACCATCCGATAAATAGGTCGATCTGAGTGATGATCTGATTTGAGTCTCAGTTATTGATAAGTTTGCCCCTGTTATTTCAATTTTCCATGTTTACTGGGTTTCTAAACTGATTCTCCACAAACTCAATGCTTGGTAATCTTTAGTAGGGCTATCCTTCATTCGCACTTTTTTTAGGTGCCATTACATTAGTGGGGGAATATCTTCAATCACCGCCATTGCTACCACTATGATCACCACCGACTCTAATGTTTATATGCTCTGCTGCATGGCTTTCATTCCACTATATCATTCTTTGGCCAAAAAAACACAAGTATTTCTGTTAATATTTCATCCTCTCACCCCTGTTGTGGTCTTACTTACCCTGTTTACATCATGCTAAGGAGTGTTCTATTTCAAGTTTTTTCTTGGTAAATAATTTGTAAACGCCTTAAATTTCATAGACATTTTCCAGTCCTCAAACAATTCCTCTTTCCAAACTGCTTGGAAGCTGATGAATGAAATTCTTAATTTCTGTTATTGCTTTTGTCTCCAGTCCTTTGCAGATTTGTGGGTTGATTTTCTTCTCAAAGAAACTGAAGAAAGGGAGAAGAGGGAATCCGTTGAAGGTGTTGGTGGGAATAAGGAAGATTTACATGGAAGAAACATAAAGACCACAGAAGATCTTCTGCCAATGCATGATCAGAGAACAAACATGGCAAGCATTGCTTCTGGTTTCCCTAGAGCAAATTTATCTGCAAATCAGAACCCAAGCCCCCCATCTTCTCACGGAAGATTGCTGCAGTATGAACATTCAGATTCTGAGTTTTCAACAGTTCCCCTCACATCATCGGAGAGCAATTCTCGGATCTCGAAACTACTACCAAGATACTGAAAATATGTTAGTGTAAAGGTATATATAGATTCGTTGTCTATGTTGTAGTTACACATTCTGTTCTGATCAATTCTTTCATCCATTTTATTCAATGGGAGTATATACCCTTTTTTGGGTCAGGAAGTTGTGTACCTTTTTCTTTCTTCTTCTGTATACTCCAATCCGTGACATTTGTATTACAAAGCAAAACTTTGCTAGTAGCTAAGGGAAAAAGAAAAGGGTACACAAACAACAAAAGATTATAATGTAAATTTCTATAAAGACTTGGATTTTTGGAGACCAATCACTCTATACAGTACAGTACGTATCTTGTTTCAATGGAGCACAAAATTTTGTTGGTCAGATTGAAAAGGAACGTTAATGCCATAATGAATGTCACATCTAGCTGCATGACATGATGATATCTGGACCAAGACCTCATACTAGCCATCTCGGGTTAAGTCGGACGAGAACAATATTCTACTACTAACAAATTCCTTTATTTTCAAACCGGCTGATTTACTATCTGTATCTCTGTTCTATCCCAGAGTCTTGCGACCTTTTCGTCTAGTTGGAGTTGCTAATTAAAGTCTTACAGGGAATTTACTTAGTCGTCAATTCGTATGTGGGTAGACCTTCGGCCGGCTAATAAGGAAGCGGGCTCAAGACGAAGGTGACGTTCAATTTACTGGTGGTGAAATGGTAGACACGCGAGACTCAAAATCTCAATTCCTATTTCTATCCCTTTGCCTTCTTGCACCTGTAATGGGTGCTCTTGCGATCGTATGCTAAGTTGCTAGATTCTAGTTTGACTGAGAGGCTTTCCCATAAAAAGCTTCGATTAAGCTTATCAATATCTCCCAAAAAGCATGTTTTTTTTTTTTACCGCCGCACAGTTAAGAATCATGTAGCACAGGAGAAGCAGCCTCCGGCGGCATCCCAGCCTTTGACAAAACTAAGCCGATCTTCCTCCTTCCACTTGGA
>JAYMTT010000721.1:0-11706 GCA_036898025.1 Hypseocharis bilobata
GAGAGACTTATATTTTAATTATGGAAATTTTTTAATTAGGATTTTCAAATTGGTACCAAAATTTGAAATTTGAACTGTCTCTAAAAAATATTGGAATTATAAATTATTGGCACAACATTTCAAAATGGAATTGAGGCAAAACTGATGGGAGAAAGAGTAATTTGACATAGCAAGGAGCCAAAGCAGGTGAGGATAATAATACAGTACAAACGAAGTAGGTAAGCAGTAGGTTACGGTTGACTAAAGAACTTGCCAGCTTCTATAGTCAACACCACGCGGGACCCACCAATCCAGGATCCTCTAACACTCGACTTTCGACGTTAATCTCCATTAGACGAATCTCAACCATCAAATCTAAAAGATCTTGTGAGGCCCCACATATACGTCGATATCTTGTGAGGCCCCACATATTCCAACGGCCTTGATATCCGTACAATTTCAACAATGAGTTACACAGGAACAACTCTCCCGCTGTCTTCTTCGTCGAAGCTGACACAGATGGTCTCATATGGCGAACTGGACGGTCAAACAAATTCCCTGTTTTGTGCCGGTTCAAAACTTCTATCCTCCTCCTCTTCGTCCTCCAATAACACCACCAAACCTCCATGGCTAGCTAGCAAGCTAGCTCTTGGGTCGCTCAATTTCAGTTTCCGTGCAAGCGACGCCGTTTTGGGGTGACGATGAGGGAGGGGGCGCCCACTGAGCTGAGCGCCGTGCGGTGTCTGGGGAAAGGTTTTGATCTGGCTAGCGATTTCAGGCTCAAGTACGCCAAGGGAAGCGGCGAAGATGGGAGGCTGGTGGTGCTGGATGAGAGGAACAAGAGGGACGTTGCGGTTCCTGGTGGAATCACAATCAGAGGTGTCTCGGAGGATATTAGGTGCGATAAAGGCGATCGAATTCGATACAAGTCAGATGTGCTCCAATTCAATCAGGTCAGTGGGTCGAGTTTGTTTTTTCTAATCTGTGTTAAATTTGGGAATATGGGTTTTATTGGGGTTTGTGATCAAAATTTGTAGAGTTTTCAAATTCCAAAAATGGGTTAATTAATTGATTTGGGAATATTGATTTCTACTTTGATGTGATTTTAATCACTTTTTTTTTTGATTAATAAGTGAAATTTTTGGGTTATCTGCTTTAGTATAGTCAATTTATTATCTGGCTAAAGCAGATTGAACATTGAAGTACTCATTATTAAGGAGACTGAAGCAGATTATGTGTGCTAATTGAGTGTTGCCATAGACTGGAATGTCAATGATTTTAGCTGCAGATATGTCCTGTTAGTCTGGATTTTTGATGGAAATTTGTATTTTTGGGAGTATGAAGATTAGATGAAGAAGTTTTGCGCTTTTGGCTTTCTTGAAGTGGGGATGTAAGGAGGTTCAACTCTCTTAGGTTTCTCACACTGTGAGATAAGTAGTTTGGAATTCGATTTTAATCTTCATTGTTGGGCTACTGTATCAAATAGAGATCCATATGTGACGTTGAACTCAGGTACCAATGACTAATGGAATGCACTTCGTTGAGGGTGTGGTTGTCAGGCCTTGAACCTACTGTGTAGGAACTGAAGGATCAAGTGGCTTTAGGAAACCATGGTTGTTTAACGAGTAAGAGTTTGTTGGCTATGGTGCAAGAAGTAAGCATGAAGAGTGTTAACAGCTAACCAAGATAGTTTCTGTGCAATACATATTAGAATTTCATATTTTAATGGTCATCTCAAGAAAATATTATAGTGTAAGGGTTCATTTATTGGTCAGATGTTTCTTACGATATGTAATGGCAAGATCTAGTACTGGAAATATTGATGCTAATTGAGAATGTTATCCTGGTGCAACTTCAATATGAAAGTGAAAAGGATATTGTTGCTTCTATAGGTTTCATCATTCTAAAATGGTTATAGCGGGCTTACAATGATCTGAGGGTTGATTATATGTTTATCTTATTGCCTTTCTTCCCCTTACCCCGTTTCTTTTTTTCTCCTTTTCTATGATGGGATATTGATAATTTTAATATTTACCAATAATTACGAGTATATATGCTTAAATTATGTTCCTTGTCTATGTAATATGAGTTTGAAGACGAACTTATTACCCATTCGTTTCTGTCTGATTTTCTTGTTCTTGCCTTGCAGATGTCTGAGTTACTAAACCAGAAATCTTCAATACAAGGAAAAGTTCCTTCAGGTTATTTTAATGCCCTTTTTGATCTAAGTGGAGATTGGTTTTATGATGCTGCGGACAACAAACATCTTGCGTTTGATGGCTACTTCATCTCTCTGTACTATATGCACCTAACAGCATCTCCATTAATCCTGCACGACAAAGTAAAGAATTCTGTTCCTTCTCACTGGGATCCAGCTGCATTGTCTAGGTACTATTTCCTGTATCTGTTAGATCTCTCATCCTGATCAGAAGGGATAAATTTCCTGGATTCACGTTGTTTGACTTTGCTTCAAAGCGTTACGTTGAACAATTTACTCTCCCAGTACGCAATTGCAGAAAAAAAAAGCTTGAATGGAGATCATTAATCTTGTAGCTGATGTGTAAACCAGGAAACATGATTTTTATCATTTTGGTCCCGAAGGATAAAAATTTTATTTGATTGTACTACCGGTTCAGAAGCATCCCTATTTTTACTCCTCTGAAACATTTCAATATTCTTTATTGTGGGTGCTTCTTTCATATTTACAATTTAATTTAATTTTTTTTTTAATTTTACATGCTTGAAAATGACTGGCAGTGTCACCTGTGTTGTGGTCTGTTGCACTGTCTTGACGTACTTCCTTTTTCATCATTTTATATATGAACCGTACACGGCACAACTAAGAATTTCTCATTTACTCCGGAAAGAAAATGAATTTCCTATAATTGGCATTTACTTATCAGCCTTCTCCATATAGCATATGTAGATATAAAGTTTACTTAACCCTGACTTCTCATGTTCCTGAACTCTTATTTATTTAATTTTTTATTTTGAAAATAAAAAAAATTAGAGTCCTGATCCTTTTAATGAAATTTAGAAGTTCTACTTTGACTCCAAGTTAGAACTTTAAAGGAAACTTCACATTCAAGAGGATTTAGGGGTAGAGACGAGTATATAGTGAATATTGATAGCTGAAAGAACCCTCAAGGTTACTGTTTTTGTTACCTTATGTTCCTTATTTTTAATCAAGGGATTAGTAAAGGTGACCTTGCTGTAGATTCATTAGAAGGATGAAGGAAGTGGAGATATGCATCTTAGTGTTTTGTAAGGTGGATTACCCAATCATGATAAATGGAGAAAAGGGAGAAGGTATCTAAGTTGACTATAATGCCAACTATGCCTACTGATATGTTGGGCAATGAAGAGATAACATATTAAAAAAGGAAGAGGAAGGAGAAGAAAGATGGTGGAGGTGAGATGAGAATGCTAAGTTCACAAATAGCGATCCAAGTAAGATATGTATGTGTTATGAAAATAACACAAATCATAGAAAATAAAAAAAGCAAGGATATAAATTTATGTGGTTTGGCAAGATTGCCTGCATGCCTGGAGAGAGAATATATCCTTTTCTCTCAATTACTTCACCAAGACTCCCATTTGTTACTTAACCAGCAATGGACAACATATACAAAGAAAAGGCCCCTCTGCAGTAATTAAAAGAGATCAATCCATTAAGAATACGAGGTAATTGAACATTATGTACTCGTGAGAATGTAACGATGGCAACAGAAGACAGTTATATTATATGTGGGAAAGGATGGTTTCACCCTGTCTTACAAATAGCCCGATAATGTAGCAATATTGGGGAGTGCCTCTCTTGAAGTTGAAGATGCCAGAAGGATAGGGGGAAGGCAAAACAGACAAGGGTAGAAGTGGTGATATATATGTGATAGTCCAAGTATATAATAGAGAAAATGACTTGAGGCCTATCTGAGTTTAATGTAGAGGACACTGTCTAGATAGGTTTTGTGTTTTATGTTTGAGTTAAATATAAAACCTTGAAAAGTTTTCAGCATATAAGGTACAATATGCTGGTTATTTTAATTCGTTTAGATTGTAATGATGTATTCGAATGTTCCGTTATCCATTCACTCAATGTTAGTACAAACTCTTAGTTCAGTGAAAATACACTTATTTCAATTTGGTGCGGAAAACTGATTGCATTTCAGAAAATTACTGCATGATTTAAATTTTCATTGAAGATGTAAATGCACCTCAACTAAGTATGTGGTCAATTGTGATCTTGTGTTTGTTTGATCTATGGATGCTGATAAATTTATTAGGCAGGTTCATCCAGACTTATGGAACACATATAATAGTAGGGCTGGCTGTTGGAGGTCAAGATTTAGTTTGTCTGAGACAAAAACCTTCCTCATCAATACCACCAGCAGAGCTCAGAAGTCATTTGGAAGATATTGGAGATTTTCTGTTTTCAGATGGAAATAGCCCTTCCCTATTACAGATGAAAACAAGAGATGGAAAACAAAAAGTATTTGAGCTTCATCTTGAACTTTTATGCTATTATAATTTTCTTTAGGTATGTGTGATTGATGAATGCAATCTGTTCCTATAGGTTCCCGAAGTTTTCAATCGAATTTTGCAGTCAAACACTATGCAGTTGGCCAGTATTACAGAAACATCAAGCAAGGATGTAAGTCAACTCAAGAAACATCCAGTAATATTCTTAATAACAATTATGGGCTTTGAATTGATATTATAACCTGGAGCAGGGCCTCACTATCATCTGTTCGAAAAGAGGAGGGGATGTATTCTTGAATAGTCACTCCCAGTGGCTCCAGACAGTGCCTGCTAAACCAGAAGCAATCCTTTTCAAGTTTGTACCTATTACTTCTCTTCTCACTGGGATTCCAGGCAGTGGCTATCTTAGTCATGCAATCAACTTGTATCTACGCTGTAAGTTTTCTAATTCTCAAACAGGAAAAAGCGTATTTTCATTTTCTTTTTTATTGGTCCATAATCATAGCCTTCCTATAACTATTACGTGACAATGGCTCAGGAAATTGATTTTGTTTTAAAATATTCTTAATAGTTAGTATGGTGTGTCTGTGATTGCAGAGAGATAGCTGTCTAGTTTTTGATGAGAAAAGAGTGATTGACCACTAGTTTGCCAATCTTAATCATCTTGGGAATAATAAATGAAATGAAAAAAGTGAAATTTATTTCAAGAATAATGTGTATTTTCATATTGAAAGTTCCCATAAAGAAAGTTGCAGTTTTTATATTTGATTCACCTCGATGGCCTTCATTTTAGATTTAAGTGTTTTGATATTGGGTATTTTTTTCATTATTTCTGTTAATAGTTTGTTCAGGAAGCAATGCAACTTCTGGCCATTCTGAGTGTTAGTTAAAATGGGGTTATGAAGTATTCCCTTACACATCCTTCCATTTCCAGCCTCAATTCAAATATCCAAACACGAGAAGTATTTCCTTCATAACTTTCTTCCACTCCCTTTCAGTTCCTTCATACCAAGCGGCCTGTTAATTATGCCACATATTTTTCTTTTTCCTTCCAATAATGATGATAGAAAAATTATACTGGTGAAAGACAATAAGATTTCCTTATCTTCTCATGGTTGACTTGAAGTAGAAACGGAACCGTGACTAAAATATACTGATTTCTTTCGTTCTTTCTTTCTTCTTCTTCTTCCCTTTTTCTTTTTGTGCATTATCCTAGTATCTCCTTGTTTATTGAGTTTTTAAATCAGAGCTCTCTCTCTCTCTCTCTCTCAATTGCTTACTTCTGGAAATTTTTTTTTTCCTTTTATTCCGGTCCTATATTATGTTTGTCATTTGACTTAATGATTATCTGTTCAGACAAACCTGCATCTGAGGATTTACGGCACTTCTTGGAATTCCAAGTTCCCACACAATGGGCGCCTATGTTTAATGAGCTGCCTCTTGGGCACCAAAGAAGAAAGTCCTCGTGCCCTTCCCTGCAATTTAATTTCATGGGTCCTAAAATACATGTGAGCTGTATCCAGGTACTCTTCTCTCTCTCTGTGCGCTTGCTTGCTTAGCTTATGTAGCTTGAGCTTTTCTGTATCTGTACATGTTAGTTTTAGGTACTGAACTTAGCTCAAACATTAGTTGTAACTTCCTAGTTCACAAATATTTTGAAGTTTTCTGGAAAATTTTCAATGGTTGTGTAGAAGCAATAGAGAACTTGTGCTTCTATTATTATTCTTTACTGGAAATGCAGTCTTACAACATCTAAACAATCTAATTGTGTATTGATAGTGCAAGTATCTAATTTATCCATGCTGGCAATCCATGGGGGAAACTTGTACTGAGCAACTTTCTCTACATACATGGTAACTAATACATTGTTGAAAGACCTGATGAGAAATATCCTTGATGAGTACAACCATGTAAGTGTTGTCTCGAAGAGGAACATATTTCTTTGGTATAAGGGGAATGTAGAGCTTATTCAGATATATTTCCCGAACTGTAACTTCAACCTTGACGGTTTAACAGAGACCCATATGTGCATATGATCTATGAACAGTGGGTACTGAACATGTTAGGGCAATTCAAAGTATCTCTAAACTTGTTCTATTCATGAACATGTAGGGCATCATATAGGGATCTTTGAGAGGAGAGAAGGGGTGATGGGGTTGAGGGTAAAATGAAAAATAAATAAACCATAATTCTAGCTACCATATGTAATTATATAATTCATTACTAAGCTACTAATTGTAGAGAAGAGCCTTTGACTAGAAAATATTGGTCATCCGTCGTGCTACTTAAAAGGCACAGATTGATTTGACATTTCCAATTCCCAAATTCCCTAGTACTTCTCAAGAAAAATAGGTTTTATATATGCTTATCTCTAAAGTTCCAATCAATTCTGCTTTTTATTTGTCAAACTTACCTTAAAAGTTAAAACCCACTGGGATTAGATTCTTACATGCACCTGTTCTTTTTTATACGAAGTTACACAATTGCACTTTATGATACTAAAAGTTTTTGTATCTTCTGCTATCTCAGGTTTCAAGTGGTCAAAATCCGGTGATTGGCATGCGCTTGTATTTAGAAGGGAAAAAATGCAACCGGTTAGCATTACATGTACAGCATCTATCAAGCCTTCCTAGCATAATGACCTTGCCATCAGGCAATTCTACAGTACGCAAGCCATCTCAGTGGCGTGGTTCTGATGACTACGAATTAAGTCAACAGTTCCTAGAACCTGTTAATTGGAAGAGATACTCAAATGTATGCACAACTGTTGTGAAGCATGACCCTAACTGGTTGCATGATGATTCAAGTGGCGTCTTTATTGTAACTGGTGCTCAGCTCCTCAGCAAAGGGAAATGGCCCAAGACGGTACTTCACCTCCGTCTGCATTTTACCCACTTACCCCATTGCTCCATCCGAAAAACAGAGTGGGCTGCTGCACCAGAAGCCTCTCAAAAGCCGAGTTTTCTAACAAATCTGAGCACAACATTTACATTCACTCAGAAAACCGTTACTGGTCAACAAAAGCAGGCACCGGCTGCACTCAACTCTGGTGTGTATCCAGAGGGTCCACCCGCACCAATCCGCAACACAAAGCTGCTTAAATTCGTTGACAGGTCCGAGGTAGTGCGAGGCCCGCATGATTCTCCAGGTCACTGGTTGGTAACGGCAGCTAAGTTAGTGATTGATGGTGGTAAGATTGGTTTACAAGTGAAGTTTGCATTGTTAGACTATTCATGAGGTTAGTATGATAGCTTTTGCTTCGGAAAATTTTGTCTTTGAGTTTGCCTTTATAATTTCTTTGATTCGTTCAATGTAAAAATTTAAATACATATCATAGTTTTGGACAGCAGAAATTGCATAATCGTATGAATAGTTGTGTGCCTAGACACAGTTTTTGACATTTTGTTTGGTTGATAATTAAGCAGTAGTTTTATTGACTTGTAATAAATAAGCAATAGAAATACAAGCAATTAAGCACTAAAAAGAATTTCTACTGAAAGAGAGAAGGGACAAAAAAATGGAAGTAATTTTTAGCATTAGGATTAGGAGGAGTAGGATTTGTTAATTTATTTGCACAGTAAAATACAAAATTAGAAACTTAAAATGCTAAACTATCAGTACAGTAGCAGCCTTGTTGTACAACTATGGCAAAACATATTCCACAGAAATTGCCGCATGACATATATACTGACAGGACTTCCCGTCAAGGTCCGAATGGCATGGCACTCTAATCCCGTCAAGGTCCGAATGACACGTACTCCTCGGTTCCCTCTTAAGTGTCCACTTGGAATAAGAAGGTAGCACGTTGTGAAATTACTATTATTTGTTACTCCATATTCTCTTTGGAGTTGGGGACAGTTAGCTGAAATTTTTGCCAAATTTTCACATAATTACTTCCATCCATCACTGCTTAGGGCAGGAAATTTATTCTATCTCTGAGGCTGAGCATTACTTAGAGGATAGGATAGCATTGTAATTATAATACCCTCACATTAAAAAGCGTAATAAAAAACAATAAGTCACTACAACTTCCCCTCGAATTAGTAATTCTGACTATTTTGGGATAAATCATCGCCGCCGCTACTATAAATACTAGTATTCGCACAAAACAAAACTTTTTTTTTTGGGTTAATTTAAAAAAAAGGACCGGTTGTTTATACTTGAGGCAAAAAAAGGGATTGTTTGATTTATTTTTTCAAAAAAAGGATCGAAGCAAACATTTAACTAGAGGGACCAACCAAATCTAACGGGAGAGAGACTATAAATGCTAAAAATACTAAAATGACCTATGTTATTTCTATAATTTCAATAAACCAAACTCCCATTTATTTATTTTTTCTTTTCTCCTAGTTAGTAGTAGAGTTATTCTAAAGAAAAAAAAAATCGACATTCATGGGAACCTGACTCATGCTATAAGTATGAAACTCATGTCAGCACATGATTTTACCCAGCTGAAAAAGGATTTAAATTAGCCGTCTTTCCTAGAAGTTCGGTCATTATCTGTCACAAAGAGACACCGCCATTCAATTTTTGGACTTACTCAGGCTCTACTCTGGAATTAGAAATTTTAATTAATTTATAACAATCTAGCATTCATTAATTCATATAAACTAGTCAAAAATAAAATCCAATATATTTCATACAATAGAAAAAAAGCTCAAAGTTCAAAGGCACTATTGAGGGAAAAACGACATTATAACACATTCAATTTGAGGGGAAAAAAAAGGAAGTAAACTGCACTTACAATCCACTCAAAACTTTAATGGTGTCATAGAACAACCATTGCAGGGTCACAACTGGTCCAACAAGCAATATCCTTATGGGGAGGCTTCTTGTAAATAGATTGGCAAACCCGATTTTCTTGATAGCCTGCAAATGTTAGAAAGCCTCTTAAGCTTTATCCAAGCACCAGTCAGAAAACCATTAAAAATGGAAGAAGCATAAACACAAGACGTTACCATAGTGAGGCTGTCAGCCTTTTTGTTATAAAGAGATGTGACAATGTTGTCAGCAGGATTAGAAATAAAACTGCCGATAGATCCAGCAGCATAGCCAGCTAGACATGTTACACCAAGCTGTTGAGCTTTTGAGCAATCCTCCTTTCTTCTTTGAACAACATTACGATACAGAAAATTCACAGAATGCTCAAATGTTGAGAACATGACCATTGAGACTCCCAGCCACAAAAAGATTTATGAATGTTAATTTACTTAAAATGTAACCAAGAAGAGAGTAACTTGGTCTCACAAAAATGACATATAAGTTTGAGCTAAGATAGGACTAAGTCATATTTAAATATCTGTTCTGTTTAAGGGTTCAATGTAACCTGTACTTCTAAGTGTATTGATTTAACTTACAAACATTCTGGACGGAATGCAAAACGACAGTCAGAAACATATAAATTAAGACTAGAAAGCTGCCACATTTCCTTAGGTTCCTGTAATTAGTTCAAGCATCTACAAGTTCATACAAGTTAATCTGCTGCTGGTTTATAGAGGGCAGCAATATGGCCAATGTTCCATGAATAGGCAATTACAACAAGCATAACACCATCCAGAAACTAATCTCATAATTTAAGTAAAACTTCACAAAGAAATTTGGTTACAAGATGTTGAGAAAAATACATGGAAGGTTTCGACCCCAAAGTGGAATAATCCCCCTGTAAAATCTGTACCAGAAACGAGATGAGGATACCCTTCAGTAAGATAGAAACAAAATGTGCACAACTGAAAGAAAAACAAATGTTAGTATTGCTTCCAGATTCTATACCCACGGAGGCCTTCAGAAGCATAAAGCTTTGGAACGCCATCAGCCAAGCCCTTAGCAAAATGAGGTTGCACTTGAACCCGAATTTTAATGGCTTCAAATGGGCAGAGGGCCACATTGGCAAACACTTCAGCAGAGGCACTGCTGAGGAAGAAAATGAAACTCCTATTGCGGCCTACCAATACATCAGAGTAAAGACTCTTGAAGTACTCATACAGACCAAATCTACAGCCACCTTGAGCACCATATCCAATTAACCTGCCAGCCCAACCTCTCCAAAAAGCAGACGGGCCTTGTTCTCTCAACAGGGTAGTAAAGCACGAGGAAATGCTGTTATACTTCATGGGATTCACCTACAAGTAAAATCCTCACTTTATAAAATCTCTCATTTCAATATTACAAACTACACACAACCATGAACTGATGCAGCAGCATTATAATCCTTGAATTTCTCTGCCAAATTCTAAATGCAGTTGTATTCATGTGTATGTATGTGAGTGACAAATGACAATTGAGAAAACCCATAAATTAAATGAAAATGGGAAAGAAAAAACAGCATAAAAATAGAAACCCAGAAAAGGAAAAATTTCCAGGAGACCAAACAGAGTCACTAGTCAAGTCAACTAAAGGGAAAGGGACAGAGGTACCTGCATGTTGACCTTCAACACATCAAGAGGAGTGATGGCAAGATGGGTGGTTCCAGCACTGAGCATTCCTCCCATGGCGCAGATTCCATAATACCCAGGTGTCAATTCCTCGACCCTTTTCATCATTGTTGCTAGAGAAGAGAAAATTCAGTGTTGCAGTTCCTCTGCTTTCACGCTACCATTTTCCGGGAAAATTCGATCTCGTTCTGTACAAAAACCAAAACCCCCTCAGCACAAATAAGTTGGAGAATACACACACAGTGCAGTTACCCAGGAATTTTTTGGTTTGGGCAAGAGAGCATCGTTTTCAAGCTGTTTGTGAACTGAGTCAACCGACCCAATTCACAGCGTAAATTGGTACTGAAGAGGCTGAAAATGACAAGCTTAAACCCTAAAGCATTTGGCCGTTTATAACTTTCTTTCTGAGAGAGATTCTGACTCTTTTTTTTTTCCTTGCTATATGAGCAATTTTTTTTAGCTATTTCTAGAAAAAAAAAACCTCTTAAAAGTATTTTGATATCACAAGTCCAACCCTTAATATTTTGAAATGACGCTTTCACTCCTTATTTTAGATTTTATGTCAAAGTTTTGTTAGTTTTCTGTTAGCTTGATTTCGTCAGTACTGTTGGTTGTCACATAACAGGTCAACAAGACAAAAATTGGACTCACATGGCACATATACTCATAGTATTATACTTAGTAATTTTTATTTCTACTTTTTCTTATTTTTGACGCATAAACAATATGTATGACCTCGTTGACCTGCTATGTAATAGGAAGATAACAAAATTTTGACGAAAAATCTAAACTAGGGAATGAAAGTGTTATTTCAAAA
>JAYMTT010000722.1:0-11701 GCA_036898025.1 Hypseocharis bilobata
TCCGTCCGATTCTCTTTAGTATAAGTTAATGGCAAGTGGACCTACGTTACAAGTCAATGACTGTCATGATGCAGTCAATACCGTTAATGTGTTACGATTAATTTATACTTAACATAATTGAATGAAAAATATAAAATATAAGTGATATTGAAATTTTTTAAAAACTGAAATGATGTGCATGTGATATTGAAAAACTCAGAGAATGTGCAAATATTTTCTCAAAAAAAATACAAAAAGGGAAACCCAAAACCATGACTACGACTTCAATTCAATCCTATTACCTGTACTTGACAAGTTCAAGTAACTACACAAACATGATCATGAAATTTCTGAAAGCAATACATGTAATTTAGCAGACAAAGTAGTACAACAAATTTAACACCAAACTGAGACAAGGTCAATCTGGTCCTCTCATTTTACGCCATCTCTCCTATGTGTAAGCTTTGCTGGAGGATGGAGCTTTCGTGTGTGCTAATGTGGCAATTTATTTTAATTTTTTTAGTATAATTTTAAATTCTGAGTTGTCCGAACAAGTGTCGTTGCTTGGACGGCTTAACGTTAACCTTAAATTCAATGGTGTGCCACAAAACGAGCGCAGATTGGTCCCTTTGGGTAAGCTAGACACTTTATCCGGACGGAAAAAATGCTAATCCTTAAAATCAAAATCACAATCATAATCACTATCACAATCATTATCGTTCTTTAATTCTTCTTTCTTCTTCTTCATCCTCCGCCGCCTGATACAGACAAATCTTCCTGTCATTTTCATGCCCACACTGTCTTCATCACCTTTTGTTCATCCTTCATTCACACATACAATTTGTAAGTTTAACATGGGAGATTTTTTTTTATCTTCGTCTCTGATTTTATTCTCCTTTAGTATGGTTAGCTACTCACAAGGTTAATGAAGTGATGATTTGGATTTGAGATTTTTATAATTTAGCGTCTTCTTTCTTAACTAATGGTTATTGTTGGAACACTAGTCCAGTCCGACATAAATTGGAGACAATTGTTGAGTTGTACTTCATATATTTGTTGAGCCGCACCAATAGCTTAACTTTATAAGTTGAAAGCTTAACATGGTATCAGTGCTGGCCTCTCTAGGTCACCTTAATAGAGATTACACTAGTAAACCTTTGGCTCTAGTCACCCAAAGTGAGACCCTAGGCTGCCCAAAAAGAAGAGCCAATTATCCACCTATCGAGCCCACTATGAGGAGAGATAAGTCTCACATGTTAGGGAGATGTTAGAATACTAGTTGCACATAAATCGGAGACAGCTTAAAATTTTGAGCTGGAAAACTTAACATTTATGTTTTGGTTATGCATTTCGGTTTCTTCAACTTACAAATAGTTAAATCAAAAGTCTTAACATTGTATCTTGTTCGAATCCAAATTGGATATGAATTGAAAAGGAGAATGTGTTATATAATGTCAAGAACAATGCTACATACTTCAAAATATATATTTTATGCAACTTAACTAATACTATAACACAATGACATATTAATTTAGTTATGGGACTGAGATATTAAAATGGAAGAGATTTTATAAGTTCAAATAAATTAAACTTTTTTATTTATGAAAAGATGGGATGCACTATTACAGTCATGACTAGAATTTTGCGATTTAAGTGACTCAAATCTAAAACTCATGTATTTCAATACCTAAACTTTACCTATTTGATCAATACGTCATCGAGAAATACATAAAAAAAAATTCATTTCAAAAGAGAAAGAAAAGTCATTGTAATTATTGGATTGAAAAAACTTAATAATTATTATTTTAAACAAACTGATTTTCAAGTTTGTTTTTTAATCTAAAATTTATTGAAAATAGTTTATCATGAAAAATAAGTACTCACTAGACTATTTAATTTTAATTGAAGAATAAAAAGTATAGTTATTGTTGCTGAATAAAACATGCCATGATGCCAAAAACAACACACAAAGTCTTTAAAACATTTCTTGTAGCCATCTCAACACGTGCCCCACACACAACAATTAATGGAAGATTCCTTAAAAGACTTTTACTTAATCATGTCGGATAATAATCTATATTTGTTCCTCTTCGATTGGTTGATTGTATTATTGGAAATTGCCGTGGGATATATGCTGCTCCAGTTCTCTCATAAGTGTTTCAAATTAAAATATTTCTAAAATAATACTTAGTAACAAGTTAGCAAATCTTAATTAAAAATTTGCAAGTACAAAGTAATGAAACTTTACAGATAATGCTGCAATATTATAATTTTATTTGCTTGTTTAATGGTGAAAATTGGAGACTCCACCAGCTGGCCTGATTTACACATATTAGTAATTCTATTTTACAAATGGGGTCAATGGAAAAGCTTAATTTAATTACTTGTGCCTTTCCTTTAATTTTCAACCTCAATCATTCTCTTTTCTTTATTAAACCCCAAGATTCAATATACTCATCATATCAAAACCAAAATATAATAGTAGTAATTTTTTCCCCTCCTCTCATAAGGATTTTTCTTTCTTATTTTGTTGGTTTTGAAAAGAAAAAAAGAAACTAAAATATAGTGAGTAATTAGTTTAGAGAGAATCTTTTACTTTCTTATGTTTCTAAGAAAATTTTGCTCCACTTTTTATAAACTTAATTAATTTAGGAGTAAATTTAGAAATTAAGATAAATTTATTGAAATGTTTCTTAATTTTGAAGAAAACACCACTTTAACTTTAGAAAACAAAATAAGAAAAAGTTTCCAAACCAAGTATTACTCCACTCTAATTTTCCATGAATTTAAAAAAATAAGTGTCACATCTGCTATAAGAGATCCACTGTATCGAGACGTAGCTCACAAAGACAATTTAACACGTGTCGCCTAAATATTGGTTAATGTGAAGGCCGTCTTTGGATTTTTTAGACAGACACAGGGCTGCACGACCACGTGGCGCCCAGAAAGGGCTTTACCGAGAAACGCGAGGAGATGGACACCTGTACTTTCCGAACGTTGTCCCCACACGCACGACTATGAAAAATGAGCTACGCTGTCGACCGCCGATTAGCGCACGTGTCCCCTATGCTACTATACAAGCTTTGTACGCAGAACCATGAATTTTCTGGCACGTCATTAGCCAACACGATAAATTCCAATGCAAAAGACGACGTAATAAGATACTTGGTTTTGACCAAAGGCCAGGTGTCAGGAATCTATTGGATGACGTGTGACAGCTGATAGATACTTGTCCTTTGGCAACTTTGTTTATTGGCTGAAAAATAATATTTTTCTCATTTTAAAAAAAAAAAGGAGTAACTTTTCAATAAAATACATATAAAATTTTAAAATATTTGTATGAATAGAGAACCAAAGTGAGGCACGTTGGTCCTGTGCTCGTGACAGCGACTCAACCTAACCACTGTCATGGCTGGCGCCATTTTAGTAAATGGCTCGAGCCAAGGGCACCTAAGCCATTTCCCACTGTCTTGAAGCTCATAAAATTGTATGATGATTTTTTACTAATCAATTTTGATTATGCATTTAAATCAAATGATTAAACTAAAAAAAATGTTGCATACTTGCTCAATGGTTGAACAATACAATGAGTCGCAGGTGCATTCGATAATCGAATATTTTGAGTATCTTCAAATACAACTAACATAATTCTTAATAATGTAACAAATATATAAAATTGACTTGCTCTGACATTTGAAACTAATGCATATTAGTACTATTAAATTCAATTTTACCGATTATGGATTCGATAAATAGAGAGCATCTAGAACTTACATGCACACAGTGAGAGACAAAGCATCCTATGAAGATTACATAAAACGTAGGAAGTTAATAAATAAAATAATCAGGTAGAAAATCATGCCAAGACAATTTTGTGGGCCGGCCGGCCTTTAAGTAATGTTATAATCTCTCTCTCTCCAATAGATCAGGAGGAAGAAAACAATCGACAAGAAGAAAAAAAAAACCATAATTTCTGTTTAATTTTAGTGGCAGAAAGTGATTCATGCAGCCGACACTATATAATTAATTAAGAACAAAAATTTGGAAGATGATGACAGAGAGGATGACGAGCAGATACATTAAAGTATAGTATCATAGGATTTTCAATAAAATTACTATAATGTACTACTAATTAAGCAAGCAGAAATAATCACTAAATTAATCAAAAAGCCACACAAGCAGATAAGAAAGCGGCTCCGGCCATACACTCGGCGCCAAGTTTGTCTTAAAGCTGAAGTCTCTCTCATTCATAGAATTTATCAAAATACAAAATAGGAAAACAAAATAAACTTTTATCAAGAAAAAAAAAACAGAAGTGTATAGAGTTGTAAATAAAAATGGACAATGTTCACAAGCCACCAGAGGAGAAGCACTATACGTTATCAGAACAGACCCCAAAGGATTTGGGTATATAAAGCCAGCAATCAGAACCCAGACAGCAGACCCAAAACCAATATCATATCATATCAAATAAGCCAATCAACACATGCACATGCACATCTCAATCTCAAAGCTCTCTAAGCTTTGGTTCCGATTTTCAAAGGATTAAAAGTTGCAGCAGACCCAACACTGCAAACAAATCCTAATCCTAATCCTAACAAGATGATGGACGGGGGCGAATATGAGCCTTCTGCGTCTGCGTCTGCTTCTGCAGCGGATGGCGCGTCTTTTGGCTGCATGAACACAACACTCTTGACTACAAAAAGGAAGAAGAACAAGAATAAGAGGAGGTTCAGTGATGAGCAGATTAGATCACTGGAAACCATGTTTGAGAACGAAACAAGGCTCGAGCCACGGAAGAAGATGCAGCTGGCGAGGGAGTTGGGGCTGCAGCCTCGACAGGTTGCGATATGGTTTCAGAACAAGAGAGCTAGATGGAAGTCGAAGCAGCTGGAGCGAGACTATGGCGTACTACGATCCAATTACAACAACCTAGCATCCCGGTTTGAGAATTTGAAGAAAGAGAAGCAGGCCTTGCTTATACAGGTACTATATAATTATATATATGCTAACACTAAAAATTCACCTTTTTAAAGGATATGATCAAATGTTATATTTACTCCTAATATATAGACAGGCTTACATTTTGTATGGATTAGAGGCTTATGAAAATGTTTTCAAATATTTGACAGTTGCAGAAGCTGAATGATCTAATGCAGAAGTCTAGTCAAGGGGAAAGCCAGTGTTGCAGCAGGCAAGGTCTGGCAGCAGGGAACAGCATTGATGGCGAATCGGATAATGGAGACGCCCCCAAGAGAGAATTTGAAGAGAAACCAAGCTTGTCGTTGGAAAGATCGGAACAAGGATTCGGTGTCCTTTCGGATGATGATACGAGTATAAAGGCTGAGTATTTTGGACTGGAAGAAGAAGCCAACCTTCTGGAGCTGGTAGAACCTGCTGATAGTTCCTTAACATCACCGGAGGATTGGGGCAATTTTGAGTCGGATGGTCTCTTCAACCAATCTAGTAGTAGTTACCAGTGGTGGGACTTCTGGTCTTGATTTGAATAAAACTCTTGACAAAGCATGGAAGACATGTATGCAAATAATCTTCCTTCTGTTGATAGACTTGACTCGAGAGGGTGGTGGGTCAAATTTTGGGGCCATGAGAGGGAGAGGAATAATTCAGTACATCTATGAATTTAGATGCAGTGAATATAGCTAGCATGTAAAGATTCACTAGAGAAATTCCAATCATCCTCTTGACGCAACTGCAAAGCTGCTTATGTTGATCCCACTACGACAAATGAGGTATGTAAATGCTGCACTCAAGTACTGGTTTGGGCAAGGACAAAGGTGACTTCAGTTATTAAGAGAACCCGGAAAAATTAGCAAGGGACCACCAAAGTAGGAAGCTACAAAGAGTTCATATGTGCAAGATGGACATGATCACATGACCATGTGAAAGGGCAGAGAGAGAGAGAGAGAGAGAGAGAGAGAACACAGTTATGCAAGTATCGCATTTGGATACATGCAGTCACTTCACCAGAACTTTGGAATTACCACTGTGCTCAACAATATAACTGAATCTCTTGTTTTAGTATCCAAATACAATATGTAATATTGTTTCTATGTATTAGTTTTGCATGCTAGACTAACTCAATCCGACTCCAACTTTGATACTGCTAACTGCTAAGGATCAAAGAGAAAAATTCTTTGATAAAATTTAAGACAGAAGCAGTAGAATTTTAATTGGTATTATTGATAATACCAAAGTAGTCAAAAGAGAGAGAGACATGAAAACTGCAGAATCGAAGTACAAGTTTAGAATGGTCAGAATGGATATTCCACTAGTACATTACGGGATTATCATTTCAAAAGCTCTCAAAAAGTAAGTTGCTAAGCCAGATATACCCAATGATCTAACAACCTTAACGACTGCCTTAATCAAAGCGGATAACACAAATTGCCAGAAAATAACAGCATACTAAAGGTTACCAGAAAATAACAGCAAACAAAAGATTACTAACGATCATCAGCTCTACTCAATTCTGACTACTCAAAAATAAAACAGAGGCATTAATGCAATATGAAACTATAAATTCACTTTTAACGATTCTGAATTAATGAAACAGAGGATTGAGGCAACTATAACTTAAGAATTGTCACTCACTCTTATTCCTCCACTGCTCAACCTCTCCCAACCTTCATATCCCAATCAATTACACAAGTACCTCCACTTTTATATTTCACCCCTAGTAAAATCCTGCAGACCAGATGACAATTCCTGGATGTAGACCCTGAATCGTTCAAGGACTATACAGTTAAAATTAAGCATGTAGGCCAGATCAATATTCAGGCAGCAACTGACGACCCAAATAGATATTCTCCTTACCACATCTTAAGTGAAGTTTCATCTAATCGTACATGTAGGTTTTCAATCTCATCAGTTAAGAAACAGTTTTAGTATTTGGATGCAGATTAGCCCTGGACATAGTTCTAAGAATGGCCAATACTTAAAGCTATTTTAGAAATTCCAGATCCAAGAATGGAGGCCATTCTAGCATTTTTCCATATCCTACCACTTCCAACTCCCAAGAACCAAAAGAAAGCTATCTGAAAAAAAAAAAAAAGAAAAAAACAAAACAAAAACAAAAACATAAAAGTGGTGGATACTTTGGTGGTCCAGCATTATAAGTATTCTTGTCCCAAATGACTTAAGTAGGACCACTTTTACCACAATGAAAAATGCCTGCTCAGTTCTAATTAAAGAGGTTGCTAGTCAACTAAAACGGTGCACCAAGTCTTTCAAATCTGTACCCATATTGGTTACACAAACACCTAGGTTCACAAAATGAAATGAGATGAGATTGTTCCACAAGTATCCTGAATCAAGAAAACTCAATGCACAGGCCTATGCATCACTGATAACTTTTAAAAAGCTATGTCTTTTAATAATTCCATAAAAGAAGAGGCAAAGAAAAGCTTAAATTTCAGCATTAAGGGCCGCAGAGCAGAGCGGATAACAAGGCTATTGACTTGTTTAATTATAGGGAGATCAGAGATTATGATTCTTAAACTCAAATGAAATACAATAAGCAAATGAAAATATGTCCCTTGAACGAGGGAAACATTTGATTTATTGTGTTTGACTCCTGAGAAGCTGGATAAAAGGGAATATCAACATAGTAGTATATATTTTGTCAGTTGGAATTGAGACACCTAAAATAGAATAAAAAATCGACTTCACCAACTCTTATAGGAACTGAATAGCAAAAATATGCGAGGAAAGACAGAATATTGTCCTGAAAACATGAAATTACCAGCTGATAAACACAATACTCTTGGCTCCAACAGAAGAGCCTCCTAAACAGCTAAGCTAGAACTTATCTTAAACCTTTAAAATGAGGCACAATAGGTATCATCAGAATATGAGAAAAAACGAGAGAGTGGTTAGATGGATGAGTTTTTTTTTTTTTTTTCAAAATTGAGTCAATTTCAGATATTTGAAATTAAACATTGGTTTGGATATGATGTTGACAGAGTTGTGGAATATAGCATCTCAATGGTTACCAAGAAATTAAGTCAGTAGTGAGAAAGTTGTTGGGCATCTAACATCCTTTGACCTTGACAGGAATCAAGACAGCCTAACTCGAGCAGATAACACCGAGCCATCCATGATCTAAATACCTAGTTTTAATGACAGAAATATAATACTAGGAACTAAATGACATCCAAAAATCTCAAAACTTCTTCTACCGACCGCAGCAGCGTGGCTCCACCCACTGTGAAAGGTCTCAATTGGGTCAAGTTCTTCTGTGTCATTTAAGACCCCCAGCAATCAGCATTAGCATGACATTGATGTCAGACCTAAATTGATAAGAACTAGTTAAAACAGCCAAGACACACTAATTAAAACCCAAACTGATGTTTCTTAGCATATCTATATTGGAGTAACATGGTGGGTTTAGTCTCTAATCACAGTTTCATTCAATATAGAATTAGATCAAATGATGAGCAATAAAAATTCTAGGTACTAAGTCAGTAGCCACCAAAACCTCAATTTTCAAGTGTACAGCACTAATTGGACTCTAAGCTAATGAACAAGAAAAAAAAAAGGGATTTCATAATATCACAAATAAGTTAATTTTCTGGGTAACCAAACAATAAGAGCAAAAACGGGAAGTGAGTGATAAAAGTAAAGGCACCTACCAGTGAACTGAATGGTAAAATGAATTATCCATCGGCGATTTCATTTCTTCCAGAGTTGCAGAATTAGGGACCACAGTTTGGCGGCCTGCGCCTGTCGTTTACATGCTGCAGTTAAAGACAGAATTGTATGAAAAATGAGGATTTGGTGGTTGATGCTGGGTTCAAAATCGAAAAATATTTAACGATTTATAGGCCAAACGCACCAAAGAGGACAGTTTGGCCGAGTGGTCTAAGGCGCCAGATTTAGGCTCTGGTCCGCAAGGGCGTGGGTTCAAATCCCACAGCTGTCAATTTTTATTTTCTATTTTTTCCATTCAATTGGATTTTGTCATTTTAATACTTGAATTATGTTTTTTTTCCCTCATGAATATTTCATTTAATTTACAAATTTTAATTTTGTTTTTTGTTTCAAATCCAATAGCTGTCAATTTTTTTTCTTTTTTTTTCATTTAATTGGATTTTGATGCTTGAATTATGTTTTTTTTCCCCTCATGGAATACTTCATTCAATTCACAACTTTAATTCTTTCTTGTTTTCTATTATTTCATTCAATTGGATTTTGATATTTGAATTATGTCTTCTTCTTTTTTTTTCTTTCATTTAATTCGCAACTTTTCATTTTGTTTTTTCCTTTTTACTTCTTTGTATTGTTATTTTCTTCTCATTTATTTGGATTTTGATACTTGAATCTATTTTTTTTTCTTCATTAATTGATAACTTTTTACATTTTGTAGCCTTTGGGAAGCTTCATTTATTTGACAATTATTTTCCAAACTGTGGAATACAGATAGATGTGAAGAAGGGTGGGCTTTCCTTGTTTGCTCACCTAACAACAAATCATTAATCAATCAAACCAAAGATCTTTTATGCATGCTGTGATCTGTTTTCATGTACCACATCACCAACACACATTTGCTGCAAGCAAATACCTTCATTCATGCCAGTGTCTCAACCATTTTGATCACATTCAAAACCAAACCCACCATTCACACTCACCAATATCTTTGATAAATTTCCATGAAACACCATAATGTGTCATAAACTTTTGTTGCCTGCAGAGGAGTTGCTTATTATAATGCCAGATATCTCCTTGTCCTCTTCTTCCTATGGTTCCAAAGAATCCACACTTAACATAACTGTCAGAAGTGTCCATTTTATGCTCATAACCAGGCACCATTTCTTGGTACCAAGACTTGGATTATTGGATATGGCCCAAAATTGACCCAAATTCCATATCTTCACTCAAAACAAAATGTTGAGAGTCACTTCACAAGTGGTCCAATAACTCCCAATAATTGTATAATTATTTGTTTTGTTGCCACTTGTAGAAGGTATAGTACAAACTTAAAGAGGATTATGAGTAATAATTAATTAACTTTGCATTAATGTAGTAATTTATTTTGAGTACCAATATCATTGGATACTACAAATCCAAGTCCAACCTTGGTCATTGCAAAGTGCAAAGTCACTCAATCACTCACTCCCCCCAATAATTATTCATAAAGTTTTGTACCTTTGCTTCCCAAAATGCCCCTTTCTTCCATTTCTTGAATAACTCCATTTTGGTATCTCCTTTTCCCAACCCAAACCAATTATACCTCTTTACTGAAATTAATTACACAATGCAAATTATGCAATCCTCCAATTGTACCTCTCTCTCAGCCAAGCATGTGAGAGCTTTCAGCTTTGTCAATTATTCAGAAAAAAGAGCAACCAAGAAAAAAGGAAGACAGCTGTGACAGTTGTAGCTTCTCTTTTATGCATCAAAAAGCCCATACAGGCATACACTTTTTTTTTTTAACTACAAATATCCTCACACTATTCGAATGTGAAATTAATTCCGTTCGGAGAGTATAGTTGCTCTTCTCAACAAGTGTTTTTTCGCAGGCTCGAATCCCTGACCATACAGAGGTCCTCCACTGCTGAACTCAAACGGACCTTATCACTTGAATCGCAACATGTTTTTTTTTTATCTATTCAAGGTTTTTACCAATATTTATTTATTGATTTATTTTTCCACTTACCCACTTTCACATCTAATAATAATATGACTATATCTATCAAGACACACAACAAAAATATCATTTCTTGTTTGATCAAATTGGAATGGTAGAAGGGTTTGTACCATTCTCCATTAAATAGATGAAACATAATGCAATGTGGTCTACTTATTGCTCTCATGTGTTCTTGCAGGGTCTTTAATAAATACACCTTTTTTCAATTTGCAGAGCAAGCAACACACACAAACACAAGAGTAAAATAAAAGCATTGGGACTGTATGTATCTGCTGAAGTAGATAAAAACATAATGAAATGCATGAACTAGGGTTCAAAGAAACCCCAAAATGGTAGATCTAATAGTAAATTGAAGATGAAATGGCACCAATGTGAATTCACATGTTGCTATATGAATTTGGGAATAATGAGTTGCCACCAAATTAGGTGTGTGATGTCCCTCCCTCCCAAGTCCCATCACTCCCACCTCTTAGTGCACCAATATTTTATTTAAACATGCCTGCACCAAAATTAATAGACAATTAAGCTTTGTGCACATATTGATGGCATGGGACACAAGTCTTAATTAGTATAGAATATTATACATCCTCCACTGCACTTAGATATTCTGTTCTTGAGTGAAATCCACTCAAATCCTACATTTACTTGCACACAGTATAGAAAATATAGTCACTTTTGGTCATAAAATGAGAAACAAAAAGAACATTTTATTGTCTTGTGATCAAATTTAAAACTAGAAACCAACATACAATGCATCAAGGAGTAATAATTTTAAACATTTTATGGGTTCATTTTTATCTTTTGTGCACACCAAGATGCCATTTAAAACAGCATGTAAGCCCAAAACTTTTTTTTCCATTTTTTTTGTCAATTATAAATTACACAACTTAGATAGCCTTAAGCGGATCAAGTCGGTTGGGGCTATGAGATCTAAAAGTTCAAGGTTCGAGTCGCATGAAGTATAAGTCTCAGTCCCTTAGATATAAGATTGAGGCTATAAGATCTGAAAGTTCAAGATTCAAGTCACATGAAGCATAAGTCCCAAATATAAGTTTA
>JAYMTT010000723.1:0-11697 GCA_036898025.1 Hypseocharis bilobata
TATATATATATATATATATATATCAAGGAGTCAATATAAATTAATGAGTAGAAAGGGTAATTGAGCCTTGTTCCTACAACTTAAACCTCAGATACTGCAATTTGATTTTTATTAATCTTTGACAAATTAGCAAATATAAAGTGGATTCTCTCACCAGTGATGCCATAGAATTTGCAAGGGTTAAAGTAGCTTTAACAAATTGGAAAAGGACACCCTAATAAAGACAAGTCTTCAAAGTCATTCCATTCAGCAAAGAGCCCATCATATGTTCTCTTATGTTTTGCATTGCATTTGAACTACAAATTTTATGAAAACTAGTACAAACTAGGAAGCCAATATCTGTCTTGAGGAGAATGTACGGTCCTACATCCCTCAGCTGCTCATATAATTCAATATTAAAGCAGGAAGGGAAATCCTAACATGTTAGAAAATAATTTCAACTATGGAGAAGGTTTTCCAATACTATATGGGTAGAAATAGGAGCATCCCGAGCGATGGAGATATCCAAAATGTCTGGAATGCATCTTTATGTAAGCCGAGAGAGAGAGTAATTAAGTAAGATAAAATACCAAGAAAAAAGAAGCATATCACCAACTAACCTTGTTAGCATGTCAGGGTCTCTATCATCCCAGTTCACTTCCTCAATAATTTCGACAATGTGCTTAATTCTATGCTTAAACTCCACAGACTCTAGAAGATGTAGATCATGACTCATAAATGTGTTTTCATCAATAGGGTAAGTCACCTGTAAAAATCAAAATACATGCATTGTATAATTGCAAATAGAAATTAAATATTAAAGAAAGATTTTGTAGTTCTTTTTTTTTCCATATCAAGAAAACAGGAATTCCATTTTGTAAAACCGAGTTCCCAATATATCGAGCCCAAATAAGACTCACCCTTCCATTGGTAATGACTGTATTCAAACCAGATTCAGGCCCAAGTAGACCATACAAAAACTGAGTAACCTGCATGCCAATACAAACTATTAGCAAAAGGATCCCCTTAGAAAGGACTATAAACGAAAATGTCAACACTGATCCACTGAACCAACGTTTACAAACTCTTACAACAACCACATAATGCTGAACAAAAATAAAAAAATACAACAATAATAAATAGAAGATAGAATAGGCTTCCAGCATGGTATCCGCCATCACTTAAAGGAGATCAATTACTATCAAGATAGGAAGATACAAAGAAAAAGAAAGGTTATCCTGTCTGAAATTACATGAAAGGATCAAGAAACAAAAATGGGTAACTAACAACCATACCTTATTCATATGTTTTCTCAGTTTGTCAAAAGAAGACTCTGAAAGTGCAGATTTGTAGGCCTTGGATGGTAACCCATTTGCATCAGCGAGGTGAGAGACCTTTTCTATAAATGTTGGGGTACTCTCAGCTCCTAAGGCAGACTCAAATAAGTACTTTTGCTCATAAAATGAGCATAGTTGATCCAAGAAGTATAGTACCTTTTCCTTATGACTGCATGACACCGTAAAGGCAGGAATCAAATAATCAGCAATAACAGTGTACTTAACACATCCATTGAGATGCATAAAATAGATGCAAAAAGCAAGTACATAGGAACTATTCGTATAGCCAATTAAAGTCTTCAAAACTATGAAACCTGTATGAGTATGCAGTGATTTCAAAGACATTCACAAAAAGAAGGGTAGGTAAATCAGCATCCTGATTGGCACCAAATAGCACACCTAACCGAGCATCCTTAGACCCTCCTATCTGCATCATAATACAGACATTAAGGAAACATAATGGCGATCATGGCGTTGATGGCATCAATGATTGAGATGCTGACAGCAAATATAAACAACAAAAAGAAGATCATGAATGAAT
This sequence comes from Hypseocharis bilobata, assembly GCA_036898025.1. Lineage (NCBI taxonomy): Eukaryota > Viridiplantae > Streptophyta > Magnoliopsida > Geraniales > Geraniaceae > Hypseocharis > Hypseocharis bilobata. The sequence goes on from JAYMTT010000723.1 coordinate 1,858, forward strand.
TGAGAAAGGCATAAAGAACAACCAGGTAACGTATGCCTTCACGAAGCAACTTCATCCCTCTCTTTGATGCGATATCAACGACAAGAATATGAGTCACAGGCTTCAAATCATCCACAGCTGGAACCATTCGATCAAAGGACAAGATGTCAGGATTTAATGACTCGCAAGATAGATTATAACCATGAATGCAGTGGTTTCAACTTAGATGCTTCTTACTTCCAGGAGAATGCAAGTAGTTAATATCATTTAACACAGAATCCCCTCCAAGAATGGAGGTCGACAGAGATACCACCCTTGGTTTGACCTTGCTGTTGCCAATAATCTACATCAACATACAGCATGAAATACTGAGCTATGACATAGAAACATCCCCAAAAACATATTTTAACTTAAAGTAGAAGAAACATTTTCACCAAAAATTTCGTGTTACCTTAGGGTTATAACGGTTAATACCACTTTCAGACAGGAACTTGTCCAGCACATCAGTGTGAGAATTTATATGGCCATAGTAAACCTGTTCCTGTATTCTGGGAAGCTCATCGTTCATAGCATTCATAAGAGATCCCTGATCAAAGTAAACCCAAACGGTCTATAATTGTTGAAGAGAAGTCTATAAATCAAAGGTCTAACGTAATGCATCCACAATAATTGAGGCGAAAGAAGAAGATATAAAGTAACAGAAATTAAATGTAATTTAGTAGATAAAAGGGACTAGAGAGCTACAATCTTATGTCAAAGGAAACTAGTATGAACAATGTATTTCAGAATTTTCCCTTGCAAAATATTGTTCAAGCAAATTACATGTTTTGCTCCAAAGCGACATGAAGAATAGTTATGTGGCCTACCATGAGAAATAAACAAGATTAAAAATTGATAATGCATACCACTTAACATAAATTCACATGCATGCAAAGTCAATTAAGCAAAAATTCTGCGGAAATTCTAGAAGCACACAATTATCAGGCTAAATACAAGTACAGTGGTATCAGTTAAAAAGGACAGACGAAGAGGAAATTTCAACCAATACCTCATTAGAATCAAAGACAAGTCCATTCATCAAGAGGCAACACTCCAACTTAGCCAAACCCAACTTAAAAACAAACATGGAGCTCTCTTCAGATTGTTCCCTAAAAGTTCCATCCTTCTCTAGCTTTAGTAATGTATCTTGAGGTGGAGATTTTGCCTTCGGTCTGCACAAATAGGTTCAGAACTTTACTTTATGGTCACTAAGATTTAATAAAAAAAAATTGATTCCTAATTCTTCAGGGGAGAAACAGCATAATGATCAATGAAATCAACCATAAAACTTCTAATGAAACTTACAATACTGTTTCTACAAATGCTCCTTCAACATGGTCCATCTCGACAGCATCATCTGCAGAGCCTTCTGACTCGGTCCGTAGTCTATTGACCTGCCACATATGTACAGAATGATTCTCATTTAGATATAACAATGTTTATCAAATGCTGCTGTACAGATCATCAAAGTTCCAAGGATGATACAGGAGTTCTGTGGTCCTACTCCTTTTACTTTGAAATTTCCAATGCAGTTCATTTTGATCATTTACACTGAATATAGAGCATCTGAACATTTGGATCCTTTGATACAATTACATTTTGAGAATATATTATCATATTATTCAATATAACATTTGAATTTCTTTTCTTCATTATCCATCAGTTGCTTAAAAAGAAAATTGTTAACCGACGTGTTTAAACCTTTTCCATTCAAGACAACTGCAAGGGTTGAGGTGCTAGTCCCAAAGGTAAAGATAAAAAACATGGACAGGAGAAATATGGCTGATTTAAAAAAAAAGGATAAACTTTGATCAGGATAGTAAACAGAAATAAATACCAAAACCCGGTTGCAAGCCGACTAAACAAAGTAATAAAAAGTCAATGACTGAAATGATCAATCCGAAATCTAAACTGCATCACTTATATTTATATCTGAGAATATGGTAAGGGACAGAACTCATACATTGCTCAAAAACTGGAAAGCTTTAGGAATCCCATGATTTTCCTTAATATAAATGAATAGACGTATGATCTGCAAAACAAAGAGTTAATAACAACAATGATTAGCAACATTAGCTGTAAAACAAAATATTATCAGCAACTGGCACCTCAAGAGTGGAAAAGCTCAAATCTATGACAAGAAGGAGAATGGGAACTGAAGAAAACATACCAAACTGGATATATCCTCAGTTTGAATGTCATTCTCTGCAGAAGATGAATGTAGTTCACCACCATTTGTTTCTAACTTCTTGATTAACTTTGAAGAATACAGTATTACTCCAAACCTCATAGGAAAATTATTCTCATACAAAGATGTAATCATGTCAACAGACTGCAAAATTCCAATAATAATAATAATCATGAATAAATTTTGATAGCAGCAAAATGTCATTGGAACAAATCAAATTATTAGACAAGCAGACATAAAACTTGCCTCAAGACCACAAATGGTGGCTGGATCAAGGACATAAACTGCATGGTACAGGTTCTTGCGAATGTAACGAAGTTGCCCAGGAAAGACTGGCATCAAAATCTAGAGAAAATAGATATTTAGATACAATGCATTACAAAAAAAGCTTGCACTTTTAAAGCTGTCTCAGTCTTCAGAATAAGAGACTAAGCAAAGGATGAATTCACCTCATTTAGGTTGTTCCGCCATCGTCTATACATAGCATCTTCCTCCAAGTTATTGAGATAATGAACATGAGTTGAACGAAAATCTACACGAAATGTATTGGCTTCAGCAGGAGGCAGAGTTGATAGGAGTTTCCGTACAGTGCCATATGGAATCTGAGATTATTGGTCAATTTATCAATAAACTTAAGGGAATTCAGGAGCTAACAGTAATATTCACATTCAAGATGTACATTTGCATTCAACATCTAAGGACTTCAAATGTTGAATGTAAACATTTACTTTGTTAGGGTGCCAATTCCCAATTTTTACAAATGCTAAGCCCCTCTATGATATCTTAAGCATTTATTTATAAAGTAAATAAGAGAATGTATAAAATTCAGATATTTTGTTCAATCACAATTATCATCTGAACTGTTCTGGCTTATGAAGGAATGATTTAGCATATTCACCTTCAACTTTGTAAACTGGTCAGCCAATGATAACTCCTGATGGACCATGTCAACCAACCTATGAAAATAAAGCAGAAAGATTTAATAAAAAATTAGAAAACCTTAATTTATGTTTGAACTTTGATACTAAACACATCAGGGTAAGAATCAAGTGTATAATTATGCAATAGGAAAAATGGAACTTGATGAGAGTGAAGCACCTGATGCCGTTAATAGCAAGTATGACATTGAAAAATATTTTGCTATCATTAAACAGCTTTAATGAGCAGAAAAATGAAAGCACTTCATCATATATGAATTACAATCTACATACAAATACGCTCGAAAAAGCAGCAATCACAAGCTTCAGATGCAGGTTAAGTTAAGGTTAAATAGGCAAAATCTTTGGCAACAAAATGGAAGAAGAAATAAGGAGGAGCAAAAGCATTACTGATAAAGGTCAATATCTTCAATGTTGACTAGGGCACCATTTAGAGCCATTAAGGACTTGCCAGGTGGGATCATTCTCTGATTTGAGAGTATTTCATCTTTAACTGAATCATTGAGCTGCAAAAGGTTAACGTTTAAGGAGTTCAATCAGGACAACTTAAACCATAGCAGAGTAAATATTTCATATAATATGAATAGCTGCTTTTCATGTTCAAACTTCAGTATTCGTAACATGATTTTTTTACCTTCATACGAGATAAGGAAGAAACTATACTAGGAAAATTTTGGTTAATTTCCTGCATTGACTGCAGAGGATCAGAGGCTTGAACAATCCTCTGGGCAGTTTGATGTCCTAAATCTGTAAGAAAGAAAGAAAGTCTTTAGACAAATTGCATATTTTAAAAATTAATCATAAGAAAAAATTTATATTAAAACCTTTTAGTTCCCAGACATCTAGTGTATCTGATATTGTCGATGACAATAGATAATCCCTGAAAGCCATTATCTCAGATGTAAGCTCAGGTTTACGTTCCTGCAAGTGTAAATGCAAATAAGTTGACATTAATTCTGTGTTAAATAGGTGGATGATCAGTGTGTCAAAAAATAAGGTCGAATTATTTACAATGGTTGAACAATTACATGCAATGTCAAAAAATGATATATAAGACACATGTAAGCAAGAAAGATCAAATTGTTTACGGCGGTAAGCAACTGCAACAGCTAAATGTCACTTCTCCAAGTTCAGCGTCAATGAAAAAAGGATAGCGTTAAATCCCTAAACACAGTACAGCATCCATGAATATAACATCAACCATTCTAAACAATGATGTTGACAACACACAAATAAATATATCAGCTTGTAGTATTATATAAGCACAAAATATGTACATATTATTATCTTCAAACAAAGGACAAAGATAAATTCGTTATAACTTGTACCAAAATGCAACAATCTGAAAAAACATGACTTATTAGATGACAACTAACCAGAATCTTCGAAAATATGAACCCTCTAACTTCTTGACTGAGATCTTCAGTTCGCGGATCTTCAAGAGTGACACCTGCACCTCAAACCCCACACTTTATAAGGAAATTATCTCTTCAAAACATGGAAACTATATATAGGAAATACACCTTTTTCTATAAGCATCAAGAGATCCTGAATAGCGCTCTGTTTATGAATTAATTATATACAAAGGACCAGCTGATTATATAAATCCTAACACCAACCCTTCTGCACCACTCTACAAAAATGAAAAATGTATTGCCGCAAGTAGGGGTGCAAACCACAAGGGTAGCATTTACACCAGTGAAAGACTGGGTCAATTGATCAACAGCAATTTTTGGATTCAAAAGTGGAGTACTCAAAAAAGTCCCATAATGTTAACTCGATGAACATGAAACTACAAGGAACAGATCACATAATGAAGTAAAAAATAAGAAATAGGAAATGTGGGGGAGAATAATGAGAAGCCTAAGATAGACTAGCTGAGATCAATAGCATGACAAAGCTGTCAGATCAAGTTTACATCAAGCTGGAGGTTTCCGCTATTCAACCTTTGAAATACATGAACTGCAGTATGATTGTAACATTCTAACCTTTCTTTATTGCGCTGTCATCCATAGCCTTATATTCCATGTTCTTCAAAGCAAGTTCTACCCCATAACCGCCCAAATTTAAGGAATCACTTGTTCCAACAGCACCACATTGACCAATTTTTGCTTCACAGCCAGAAGGTAATACAGGTCTAACAACATACTTAACCTTTCCCTGTAAGTTGTTTGGGAAATTAATTAGCAGACATCATGGTGGAAAAGAAATTTAACAAAACAAAGTCACCTAGAAAATAGAGAACTTGTTCAAACTCTACAACTCTACGAGTACAGAAAGCAGAATTAATTACTACATTCAATTGGATGGTATAAATGGTAAATATCACTTGAAGATGTGGCTAGAATTATAAAAAATAAAAAACTACACACGCATCTGCTAACAGTCAATTCATGAAAATGAGTTAAAACCAGAGAAAGCATTATACATCATAGTTACATGGCCTAATGCAAACTTTCATCTCAAATTCTCCTCTTATATATTTTTCTAGGACCTGCATCTAAACTTTCTTTACTTTTAAGACCATTAACAAATCAATTTTTGCATAACAAGATGCTTTAATTGAAAACAAGTACCATATCAATGACAAGGAAAGTCCATGGATGAAAATTTTGGCTATTGAAACTAGTATATCTAACAAGACTTCTGTTTGCAGGAAGTTCAGAATTTCCCTCGCCATCTAATGGCTAAAATTCAATGATGGCTCAAAACAGTTGGCAGCTGATGAAAGCTAATTTTTCTTACTTTTTCTAGAGCAGAAAATATTTCAGTATTACAAGCCTCCAACTCTTACAAAACTTTTAGTACGAAGAAATAAATGTGGTTAGATGAGAGGAAGAGGGAGTCACCTAGAGTCCACAATATCCTGATGGTCACCAGAAAATAAATATTATCTGTTTATTAGGTCTCTAGACCTAATAGGATACAAATGCATTTATAGATACCATCATACCAATTTAGAAAGCAACAAAAATTACACAGTAAAGCCAATTACTTAAATATCCAAGAAAAAGGTAAGACTTGATCATAAGTTCAAAACAGAGACTTCTACAACACCAGTAGTGCACCTTTTTGGCAGCTTCAGCAAGGTTGACATGGAATTCCCTAAAGCATTCAGTCCCAATAGCGCCATACAGAACGGCAACTGGACTAGTACTACTTGAATCAAAATAGACGTGATCAAAATCAAATAGCTCAGGCTGCTGAAATGCATCTCCAGCACTGCAAAACATGAAATGAACAAATATAGATCAGCATAAATGTAAATATATTTAAATAAAAAAATAAAAAACAATGACAACAACACCCTTTATCAGCAAAAAGACAAAGGGACAACAATTGTTGTAACATGAGAGAATGCTACTCACGGTTCAATAGGGTTACCAAGCCACACTTTCAGTTCAGCAACATCAAAGAACAAAGCCCCACCAGTATCCACCCAACAACATTTTCCACCAGGGCTTCTTGGGTTTACACCAACAAGCAAGGTGTCTGATTTTTTAGTTCCCACATTCTCGTTTGTTTCAGAAATGACTCCACCAAGATAGTTTGAGTTGCTTTCATCAGATAGTGGAAAAGAAGAAAGAGACTCTTCTGCTAGTTGCCGGTAAAGCACCAACCTTGGGGATGCCGATCTTAAGATCAAAGAGAATTCAAATACTGATGATAATGGTTCACTCAAAAGAGAACGGCCATGTTTTAAAATTTTCTTAATGCAATCTTTGGCCGAATAAGAATCAGCATCATCCTTCTCATTCTGAAGCCAGACCTCAATAAAATCCCAGAAACCATCTTTCCATTCTTTAGATAGTAGTTCACTGTATTAAAGAAAACAGAAGTCATTACAGGATAAGCAAGAGAAAGAATATAAAGAGTTAAAAGGGCATTTGCAACCAATAAATAAAGATTAATTTATCATTTTTAATTGAACTAATAAACTCCATTTTTTGGGTTAATTGTAAAAATATTATATCTTCCACAATTATTTAAAGAAAATACAACCCATTCAAGAACCTCCAATGAACAAGATGCACTGAACATTTCACAATTATTTAGAATTTTCTAGAATTTTTTGAATTCTAGAAAATTTTAGAAGCCACAAGGAATACGACTCAACGAAGCACACATTGCTCTTAAAAAAAAAAGACGTCGAAGCTGTCATTTCTACATTGTTTGTTTATTTACTCTTCCCAACACACTGGTTAAGGATAAGAACTTTAACTTCCGCCAGAATTTAACTTTGTCAGATATTGACAAACTTTACTACCCCTCTCATCTTCGTGAAATTTGAATCTATAAACCATACTTAGTACCTTTTATTCACTCCATGCTTGTTTGTCGGTAACGCTAACAATGTCACAGGGTCTCAACTTTTTGAATTATTAGACTTCATGATCTTGTTTAGCTCTTCTATTAAACCATACCATTTCTTATTTGAATTTTAACTTTGTTCTGCCAAAATAAAGTCTTTGCTCGCCTTTTCCTCCTAACAGAGTCAGCTAAAACAAGGAAGGCTTAACTCTTAGGCCCCTGAAAACCTTTGTTGCATAGAAATAAACCAATTTTAACAATGTTCAGGTCAGAAACCAAACAAATGTTGCTACTTGCATCAAAAATGTCTCTTATGGATCCATATAATAAGGAAAAAAATGTCAAATTTTCAGCTAAACTAAGCTAAACTGAGCATTCCAGCAATGAACCCAAATCAAAACAACAAAACCCAAATTCAATAACAATTCAAATACCCCAAAAAAAAAAGTACAATCCATTAACAGGAAGCAAACATACCCAGCTTCTAAAAGCACTGGAGTACCCGACCACTTGGCCCGAACCGCGACCTGCACGTTTTTGGGTCTCCGATTCTCTCCACAAACCGAGCCAATCCCACACAGGCTCACACAGACCAGAATGATCACCGCAACGGAAAACCCGGATCTAAAACGGGTCCCCATTTCCCAAAATCCAGCTGACAAGACGGGTCCGAATCTTCACAGAGTTGCAGGTAATGAATCCACCATTGACGTGAAAAAAGTTGCAGAGCTTTGAGTTTTTCGGCGAAGAGATCACTACTCACTGCAAGAGAAGACGACGACGACGACCTCTGTGCCCCGAGAGAGGACCAAGAGTTTTTAGGACATGCGTAGGTATCAGGTTCTATACGGTGTCGTTTTAAGAGAACCAACACCTACGTGCCACGTCAAGTGTTCAGTCTTTTTGTTAAAAGAGGAGGGTTTATTTGTAAATTGAGTGGTTTTAGAATTCGGTAGCCACGTCGTAATGTGACATGTCCCTATTTGATTGGATAGATTATAGGATAGCCCTGCTGTGAAAAGTGCACACATCGCAATTATGTGAATAAAAAAATCAACAATCTTTTTTTTTGTGTAACCGTCATTTTATTTGGAATTTTCACCCGTGTGATGCACGGATTCGCTTTTTAATAAGAAATTGTTAAATTGGATTAAGTACTTATTTCGAAATCAAATTGTATGGTCACGATAATGTTCTTTTTTTAATCTTATCTAGATGTATGTTAATTGCTCAATTAAACTTTAGTTATATGCACGGGAGTACGACGGGTGTGACCTATAATAAACATGCTAAGATTTGAAACATATTTGTTGTAGTATTTTAGTTTTATAATCAATTTTCTTGAAACATGCACTTGAAAACTCGTGTTGTTGTTGGGTGCCCAGAATTGTCCCTTAAAAGTTTGAATTAGAGGTACCTTCCTTTTTGTAAATATAAGTATAGAAGTCTCCATATTTGATTTATTGATTTCCAATCCTAATTGAACATTAGCTTTAAAAATCATAATTTACATGTATTGCATAATGTGGGAATAAAGCTACTAATTGTGCTACTCGTGAAAGTTAGAAGAATAAATAAGGGTAATATGTTATATTCTAAAAGAGTAATTTTGAGATTATAGATAGGGTCCTTATACGTAACATGTTAAGTTTTATTAACGTAAATTAGTAGATGACAAAAAATCAGAAAATAAAATAGTAAAATACATAGTAACAAACTATTAATAAAGTCATTAGATATTTTTGATTTTTTATTTAATGATAAGATAGCACAATTGAAGAAATCAACGCTCCAGATTGAGTACAAATAATCGCTAGAATGTTCAAGCGGAACACTCCGCTCGGACAGAAGACTTCCCCTAGATAGAAGAGACAAATTTCTAATACAAACTTTGAATATGGCCATCTTATAATTTGAGGACATTAATAATAGGAAACTGGAAGCATAAAGCATAGCTGAATATGACTATAACTTATACTCATGTTCTACCCGGTGTGGAGATCTTACCTCCTTCGACTTAGATAATTTTGAATCAAGAAAGTAAGAAACAATGCATACAAAGTTTGTATACATAGTAACCCAAAATAAAAGGATGAAATACGATAAGAATGAATGAAACCCATCAAATTTGTGCCATTAACTACAACGTACCTATCCTCTGTGTTATAAAGATGTACACTTAGGAGAATCCATCTCAAAACTTGAACACTATTTCTTCCACAACTTTTCAATCCAATTAATCGAGACACGTATTTCCTCCACAATTGAACACAATACTCCCTTGGTGCATAACCTTCCACTGTACAAAATTTGAATGAAATCAGAAGCACAAACATAAAAAATAAATAAACAAATCTCACTTCTCACCATGTTCATCAAAGCCAA
>JAYMTT010000724.1:0-11697 GCA_036898025.1 Hypseocharis bilobata
AAAAAGGGGGGGGGGGGGAAGAACACAAAAAAGGGACACGTGGTGTTAGAAACATGATTAACTTAGAGTAACTGTGGCCAGCATTTTAAATTGGATAGTGACCAGGCATATCCAAGCCACACAAAACATTAATATTGGTGCATTGGAGCTAAGATGCCCCATCAGGAGGAAAGAAAAAAAAAGTAAGAAACCATGTTCCGGAATATACATACCACATCTACTGCAGGGTCACACCAAGCCATGTCATGAGCTTGAAAGAAATCTATGAAACCTTTGTATTCTAGTTGAACCATTTGATGATTTTGCCTGGTCATGGAACGAGCTGTTTTTATGCGAAAGTTTCCTTTTCTTTTTCACCCGAAACAAAAAGTCTTCAGTGTCCAAAACATACGAGACCTACCACATAGACATTTCCACAAGTTAACAAAAGTAAGTGGCAATATTAAGATATGCACTTGGAATTGTGCTTCACTGGCACTGCAAATATACCTTTGATGAATTGCAAGCTATCTTGCACTCCAGACCATTGACAACTTGAAGTCCTTCCATGGCTTGACATGTAGCAGAAAATTCATCGCCATTTGCGTAGTTACGCTTGTTCCTGCAAACACCAGCACAGGTATTATTCGTCATGATGACCCAAAAATTGCAAAGCGACAAAAAACTGTCTTAGTAAACATATACCTTTTCAAGAAAATCTTTGACTTATCTTTTTTATCAGGAACAACCGAGAGGAAGTCATTGTGCAGATAGGCTAAAAAGTTGGGGTCCATGGTAACAGCAGTGACTTCAGGTTTATCGTGCACATAATCCATAAGCTGAATAGACAATTGGGTTGGCAAAGATGACTGCAATGAGATCAAGAAAACTCTTGTTATGAGCACATTTTCCAACTAAATATTATAAAAAGAAAAAAAATCATTGATGAGGAAAAGGAAGCAAAACACTTTAGACTTACACATTCAATACGATATATATTCTCATCATGAAGAAGAACACGAGCATTTTCATGATAAACTACATCGACAAATCTTCCAGGTTTTCTTGATTTTTCATATGCATATAGTTGGAGAAGTTTATTGTCCATCTCATCAGTTGCAACAGTTTGGAGCTGAGGCAACATTGCAAAAATTAATATTTAGATCAGGGGAAAAAAAGGAACAAACAAGTTGGAAACGTAGAGAGATGGGGGATTCATAAACTTCATACCTGTTTCACAAGCTTATATATCAGCTTGTCTAATGTGAACAGAACATATGACTGAGTTCCAATAATGGCCCGGCAATCATCCTCAAATTTTGTATTATCAGAAGAACCATCAAGTAAACTGTATAGTGCATTCATGAACCTGCACCATATAAATTAGCTTCAATTCAATATCTCTGTTCACTAACCAAGTCAAAACAGTTAAAAATACAAATACTTCTTAAGTTACAGGACCTGGCATAGAGATCAGTAGGGCTTGTATCATTTGATGCCCTCCATTTCCTTTCAGCAGATGAAGAGTTGACCTTTGCTGATTGTATTCTCTCATACAAGGTCTGAAAAATTAGATGCAAATTAATATAAATACATGAAAACACCAGAATAAGATAACTCATAAAGGTCAATAATATAATTAATGATAAAAATTAAAATTAAAAACAAGCATTACCTGGTGAAGCCTAAAAAGCACATAGAAGGAATCATTCCCATAGAATATCCTGGACTCTTTTTGTTTATCATGTAATGATGGAGGGACATGCTTCGCAAGAGGCTTCACAGTCAATAGAAAACGTTCTGAAAATGGTAACAATGTTCCATCTCCTTCAACGTCATGGGCATCAGCCATGCCCTCAGCCTCCCCTTCACTCTCAGCTTTATTATCATGCTCATCATGGTCTCCATCTTCTTCATGCTCTTCACGAGAGCAATCCTCACCATCACCAGATTCACTTGCAGAGACATCACCATTCTCAGAAGCATTCTCACTGTCCTCCGATGACCTCTGGGGACTTTCCTCACCTTCATCATCTGCATCTGCTTCATTTTCTCCTCCTGCCTCTCCACAACATATTTCTTCTTCTCCGTGTCTGGTCTGATATTGCCTGCTTGAAGCACTATCTTTTGCCTTCGGCACAGCCTCCAAACCAGCTTCTCCATAGACTGCAAAATTATCCTCCTCAAAATCTCCATTTGGAGACAATTCACCCTCTTCTCTTTCAATTTTGGAATGTCCAACAGATTCTTCATTATATCTGTTGACTTTGATGCTTTCTGCCACCACCCCATTAGTGGATACAATAGGTTTTGTACAATCACCAGCCTGAAGTATCATTAAAGAACAAACCATTCTTTAAGAAAGAGTTCATAATATGATAATAATCATCACAATGCAAAAACCAACATTCTGCCCGCTAATCAACCATCCTTTGTTAAGACTTAACCAAGCCAAACTGCACGATACTGGAAATACTTCGCACTGACTTTACTAACGAGAGATGCTTGTCAAAAAGAATACCTTCACATAGTTTAATCTAGCTTATCACCTTCCTAAATCCAATAGTAAATTTTAGCATGCTTATAGGAGTCCCTGCTGAAACTGGATAGCTACAAACAATTTATCGAGAGAGAGAGAGAGAGAACCAATAATAATAAATACTGATTTTTTTCATTAACCCATCTAAAGATTGACCAGTTAATTACATAGTGAATTTAACAGTGTAAGAGCTAAGAATCATTCTTAAAATATACATAAAACTTTAGATAGATTCACCAACTCATAGCCCAAAACATTGATAAATTCATATATGACCTTAACATGAGAATAAATGTTATTGGTTCAGTTAGCAAAAATGTAGTTATCAATTCAGCAGAGATTATGATCTTCTTGAGCTTTAAACCACTATCTATAGCCTTATTTGATACGCTCCGTCTGTTTCATGACGAGTGTTTGCACAAATGTTATGGATGATGGATTAATTCAATCGCTCACAACTGAATACCGTTACAAAATTTTCTTTTTACCCAAACCTATACTGAAGCATTCACAGGTGACTCATGTGACGGTTATAATTTGACTTTTGAATGTGAAGAACTGAAACATTCCAATATAGAATAGCACACATTTATTATATGATGGAGGGAGAGTTTACGCCCCAATGCTTTAAGCCTTCGGAAAGAAACTTACTTAGACAGCGAAAAGAACTGCAAATTATTTAAACATATTTGGAACTCAATATCCGGAAAGCTTTGATACCACATAGCATCAAAAATACCATCTTTGACGTAAAGCGAGACAGTTAACCAATCTTCTTCTCTACAAAAATTTCAATCATATGCCAGCCAAGAGAACACTATCTTGTTAGAGTCTCAAATTAGTCTCATCATAGTTCCCAACATTATAGCCCCACTGATTAAATATTTTCCTCCATATGACATTAATGAAAAATCTTCAGTTCAGTCTATATAATTGGTAGCCTCCCAAATTTATGACACTAGCCATCTCTGTAGAAACTCTGATGCCCAAGCAAAACATTAGTCCACTTTTAGTCCATAAGATGCCAACTCAGAGTCCACACGGAAAATTGACCAGTGTGACTAGATGTTCGGATTAGAGTTAAAATTGTTTGCAATAGGACAACTATACCAATCTATATCTACTTATACTTCGTTAGTAGCTACAATACCGTACATGTAATACCTTCATACCCTGGTCCTAAATCCTTGGAACACAATTAGGTTGTCCAAAAATCAGGAGCACGGAATAAAATGTATCTGGTACAGATGTTTATATCACTATAATGGTATAGACATACTTGTTCAAAACCTAACCACTTATCAAATATCAATCAATTGACTTGAGATGACAGTTGACTGTTGGCAGAATGGCCAGTTGACAACATGATTACTTCAACAACAACAACAACAACAAAAAGATGATCACAAATTAGATACGATACAATTGTGTTCTTTGATAATGCACACAGACAAATGGTTCTGACATACTCTGAACAGTAATATATCAAATGATATTAACGCAGCAGTAGGACAAGTCACCACAAAATTATAATTAAGAAAATGCAAACTTTCTGACTTGAAAATGTGTGAATGTCAATTTTAACAAGAATATAAGACACGTTTAGCCATACCTCTGACAAAGGTAAAATTTCACTGCTTGACCTTATTTCCATCCCAACCTCAAGAGTGACATTGCCAGGTCTGGAAGGAGTAGCACTAAGCCCTTGCAGTGAGAAATATATCTCAGAACTATAGCTATAATTTTGGAATAAATGAAAAATCAAAAGAATAACTTGCATTAACAGGTTCAAAAGAAAATGTAGCAGAAACAAATCGAATTCATCTGCAAACCTGAAGTGTTTTCTATGTTATTTCTTCCATTACTTTGCTCTGCTGCAGTAGCAAGGGATGCATTTGAATTGACCAACCGCTCATTGGAATTAGCGAGTTTACTAACCCCAGACATTTCATCCGCTGTAGATGCAGTACCTTGTTGAGTAGTATTACAGAAGGTATCACTTTTACGTGCAATACGGTCAGCGTCAAGAGAACCATCTTCTTTGTCCCCATTTATCAGCCACGTTCTACAAGAACTTGATTGTTCGGGTGGAATGTTTTCATCTCCATTTCTGGAAGAATTTAACTGTTTAGAGTTAATAGCAGCAGCACCACGACCAGGACCGCAATCACTCTCTCCAACACTAGCAGTACCACCTTTTGTGGCATGATTCTTGGCCTTTACAACGTCTTCAGTGTCCTCAGCACCTTGAGGCCGAGAAGGAACACCAAGCATGGGTTCCAGGAAGGTTGTCCAAATTTTCATCACTTTATCCAACTGTTCAGTAGTACAAACTTCTCCACAGGAATATTTGATGAGCTGATATAGATCTTCATGGATGTCTGGATCAGGATAATTGAATTCCAGATTTGGAATGATAGGTCTCCTATTTCCGGCAGCAATAGCCAGGAGCACATCATCTTCTTTGCGCTTCTTTTCACTTATTTCTTTGATCTCTGCTAATAAGGCTGTAAAGTACATAACAATGAAGTCATGTGAAATGAAAAATACATGTCATTTGGACGTTCAATGAATTATTCTATCAGTCCATTGAGTATAAATATTATAGTTCATTTGTAAAATTTATATCATCAATTCTGAGAGGTTTAATAGCAACTGCAATTCAAAAATACTATCTTTGATAATCTAAAGCAGTGAGTGGGAAGACCAATATCAAACTAACTCTTATAAATACCACAATGCCACAATTAAAATCACCTTTTGTGCTCAAGCTCTTTGTATCCTGTTGCTTGAAATAGAAACTACGATGATCAAGTGATTTGTGATAGTTCTTAGCATAAATTTCAGCCCAAACTTTGTTGAAATCAGTACGACATCTTGCCCACTCTTCTTGTTTTTGCTTCAAACGAGTTAATATAACTGGCAAAGCAAGAGGTGCATTCTTCCTCAATACATCCATCACATCAAGCCCATGATCACCATATAAACGTTCAATGCACCTTAAATTCAGAGCTACACAAACAAATATGGGAAAAGTTGCGTCAAAAGAAGAGAAAAAATAAGCTATACTACATGAATGATTATCCTGAAATTTTGTTTCATTAATCAGATTATAACCTGTGAAATGTTCCTCGATACGAATTGGACCATCAAGCCTGTCTCTGTCTGTTTTGGTTGAATTATTATTGATCTTTTCTAGTAGTTCTTCGACACGCTTGGTCGTTACATTAACAGACTCTAACAACATGTCCAGTTCAAACCTGGCAGCATCAAATGAAACCCATCACCAAGTGAAAGCAACAATCACCAAAACATTGATTATTACTTCAAGTAAATGATATGTAAAGCAATGCGAGCAAAAGTTGAGAGATTGCCAAAAAGGTTCTCAACTTTGTACATAAAAGTAAGCATTATGAGAAAAACTGTTTGGCATTGACACACAAGCATTCACAAAAGAACACGCCACTGCCACATTAACTTCATTACACTTGGACAGTAAATCACACAGGTAAACGAGTACAAGGAAAAAAAAAAGAGAGAGACTGAAATCAAAGGCAAGCTGCAACCTGTCATCTTCACATCGAAATAGGCTTTCTTCATACTGATTTTTGCGCATGTGTTTGAAAGAGTAGTCCTCACTTCCTGAAGTAACTGATACCCAATTATCATTCAATACTTCGGCACCAAGCTCTGTCCTCTGGCTCGCTGAAGGTATTGGATACTGCAAAGTAGAAATATAATAGTCACACAAGTTAGAAATCAGTAATGTCAAAAAGTATTATAAAACAAAAACTCCCTCCGTCCAAAATGAGTGTTCTAATTAGAATTGGCTCGCTGTTTAAGTCAAGTCAATTGTTTATTCGAAGCACAGGTAATGTGGAAAGGAAAAGAGTTTTTTTTTTTGTCTTCCCATTTAACATATTTGTGGCTGAGGGTAATGTGAAAAGGAAAATTTTAATTGCGTTGAATTTCTGGAAGAACAAAAACAAAAACTAGGACGCTAAATATGGGACGGAGTAAGTAAGAAATAACAGAAAAGTACAGCATACATTCTTTGGCAGAAGACGGTAGCTTGGGGTACAACGCTCACAGTTAGAGAGGTCAAGTTCCTGAATGGGTTTTGCCATATACTTATCCTTGCTAGAATATAAAGGCATCTTGTGACCTCCTACTTCTTTATTGCCAAAGCCTACACCTCTGTCGAGTCTATCCCTTTCTCGGTTTTCTCGATCTTTAATCCCATCATCTCTCTCACGGTCTCGATCTCTATCCCTGTCCTCTACCTTCAATGATCTGGGTAAATGTCCATCATTCCACAATGATTCTGCAATTAATTAAGAATGAGGTAAGATTGTTGGTGTGGAAGTTGAAACATCATAATGCATCTACCAACGGTTTGAACCTCACACATAAAATATTGAGAGTGGGATCAAATCCAGCTTACATCAGGTTAAAGATTAGCCTCTTTGTATAGACCAACCATTGGGTCTTAACTTTTTCAATCCAATGCATGAATTATGCAAAGAACATAATCTTCAACCTGATATAAGCTGGATTTGATCCCAGGTTTCTTGGAACGCAACCAAAAGACTGCCAGTCAAGTCAACATGGCACCCACTTCGTCTCAATAATTTACGCGGTATGTTCAAGTAATTGATCTAATCAGTGTCATAAATTCTTGACACGATTAGGGAGACCTTTTGTCTTTAATAAAATAATCATGTCCATTACGATAAACTTAGATACAATTAACTTAGAAAAACATCTAGCTTAAAGATAATGTGAAAGGGAAACTTTTACTTACTTTTACTCACAACATCAGCAAGTAATCCATCTGCAGGACAGAATTGTGTTAGATACAAATGCTAATAAAGCAGGCAACTTAAAGCATTAGTTTTTAGCAGTTACCAATTTTGTCACAACGTGCCAAAAATTCACTGAACCCATCCATAAGATCAGGATATCTCCCAAGTAAATCTCCCACCTGATACAAGTATTAGTGTCAAAAACTACTGATCTCCTTAGAGAGATTATATTATCATAAATAAGAAAATCCTGCTTTACCAACCAGTGGAATGTCTCTCAATGAATGTGCGAAAAAACTCAACTGCCTAAGTTATACTTCTGAATATAATTAACAATATTGTGCATTCATTAATGTTTATCTGAATTCTGAAAGGACTAAAAAGTATAACAGAGCTCTT
Source organism: Hypseocharis bilobata (assembly GCA_036898025.1). Taxonomy (NCBI): domain Eukaryota; kingdom Viridiplantae; phylum Streptophyta; class Magnoliopsida; order Geraniales; family Geraniaceae; genus Hypseocharis; species Hypseocharis bilobata. Next base: position 7,723 of record JAYMTT010000724.1, read on the forward strand.
GAAATGTCACACTTGCTAAGCGAGACTTTAACACTTTACCACACACAAGTGATACTGGAAAGGATTTTTTTTTTAATTGTTTCGAGGAAGTAGAGTTAGTTTTATTCAGGCTAAACTAGAAAGTTTCTAAGCAATTGACTGGTTGGAGACATAGCTGCAATGATAATGAGAAGCTCTTCTCTGTCATCCAATGTTGTTGCCTCAAATTTGCACAACACTCTGCAATCAATAGTTGTCAATAATAGATTTAAGATCCATCTACGATCTAGATATTTTTTAATATATGAATTTCACTTCTTTCTTCTTTTCTAAAACCTAAAAAAAATATACGAAAAGTGTATTTTTTTGGATGGGGGCTACAGCGTGCTCTGTCTGGCCATGAAAAACCTATCCTTTACTGCATAAACAAATCTGCTCAAACAGAGGAACTTCTATCAATTATATAACTTCATTAATTTGAATTCTAAGCGTTCTACACATGGCATATCACTGCAGCAAATTCTTGATATATGATAATAAATTTGGTAAAAATAACTGGATACATTTATAAGTCATACCAAAGATTGTAATTCTGATCGTGTAATTATTTCCCTGTTATAGATATTAAGGCACTTCAAAAATTCCTGGTAATCATCAGGGTTGCGTAGCTTCTCCTTCACTCTATCAAAAAAGGCGGACTCCTGGTTATAGGCACCTGCCATGAGAGGATCTAAGTTGGGTGAGCAACTGATGAAACAGAAACAGACAGCTAAAAGAGGCAATCAGTAGGAAGGACAGTAGAAGTAGAACAGTCACAATCACAAAACTTCAATTCAGAAAATGAATTATAACTAAAGAAAATTCCAATCATTATTTCAAGACAAGAACCATATAAGCAACCCAAAACTGGCATAAATAGGCATTAGAATTCCTTGATTTGTAGTTGGTCTTTTATCTATTAAGTTGTTGAGGGGAAAAGAATTGTAAGATTTGACAGTAGTTCTGTGTGTGCGCGCCTACATCATATTTAATAACTCACTTTTCATAGAATTTTTATCATCATAAGATGATGAAACAGGATGGGTTCCTAAGTTTTCATCGCCTTCCCCACCTTGATGCAATTGTTCACCAGCATCATCACCCCTACGTGCAGATTTCCGCTTGTGCTGCAAACGTTGCATGTTAAAGTCCCTATTGCCATCCTGCTCAAAATCTCTGTCATCCCGTTCTCGATCTCTCCTGTCTCTATCTTCTCTCCTTTCCTTTTCTTTGTCACCACGCCTCCTTTGTTCTTTGTCTACTTTTATCATCACGGCTCTATCATTATCTGGATCAGGGCGGTCAACACTGAGGTCACGCTCAGCATGTGATGTTGTAGTCCTTTCTTTCTGGCAACAATACACATATACAGGATGTTAACTTGAAGGTCACTGAGAAATCAAAACAAGGGCACATGGATATGGGAAGTTTAATACCTTGTCATGATGTATTTGCCGAATTGTGGGGGCAGAACTCCTCTCGCGCAGCATGGAATTTCTACCAGATGGAGGAGAATGAGTAGAGGCTGCCGCTGAAGTATCAGGTAGAAAATGAGTGAACTCTGAGAGCAAGTCTGGGTGGTCACGAAAGAGCGTAGCAACCTGCAAGAAGTCACAATATATTATAACACCAATACCTAAAATTTACTAATTAAAAAAATGTAGTAATAAAACATATGAGAAACGTAACAATAAGAAGAAGCAACAAACACACCTCCTGGTAAACCTCAGTGATGGACTTGTTTTCCTTTCTGTACATATTCAAAATGTCTAAAAATGATTTATACACGTGATCATCACCTTGAAACCGTGTCTGCAAAATAAGAAAAAATTAAGTTACACCCTAAACCCTAAACCTATTACCTCAAATTTAACTATGCTGTGATATTTCCACCTTAATTTTGTTCACGAAATTGATTGCTTCATCAAACTCAACAGGCTTCTTTTGCTGAGGCTGTTCATCCTCGAGTGGGAGGGTGATCTCGTATCCCTTTGGCAAGAAGGTATTGAAACCCAAAATTAGGTCACGATGCCCTTTGAATAAATCCTTCACCCTTGCTATGACACCGGTGGTATCAATTCTACAGTCAACAATGAATTGTAAGAAATCAAGTACAATTTGACGTAACAAATGACTATAATGGAGCACATCATATATCATGATCAAACCTTTGAGCCTTGAAATCTTTCATAACTTCAAGAAAGTCATCATATTTCTCCCTGTTGTCTTGAAATATGTCCTTCACTGCCTTGAGATACGCTAGGGCATCGTTTGTTGTTAGCTTTTGTGCAGCTCCTCCACCCATCATCTGGGGTTGCCCAGAGCTTCATTGTCCAAACATCAATAAAAGAACAAGTAAGTCGCGTGATTCACAAACTCTTCCAGTAGATCAAGATGAAGATAACAGTTTTTTCACACAAAACGGAAACTTCATCATAAAATGTTGGAACACTCTTCCACAAGAGATTTATATTGCTACTCCTAATTTCTCCTTTGGCACCTAACAAAACAGACCATCTGATAAAACTCAAAAACAAAAAATCCGATCTTTTTTTGTAGCCGGTCAAACTAAGCAGGTTACTTTCAGAGCTCCACTCAGAAACTTGACCAACAAAAATTGAAATTCGCAGTTAACTAACACACACTTAACAAAATTCATACAACTTCCGAACAAAATTTCAGAAAACCACCACCACATAATTAAGCAGCTTAATCTACACAAACTTGGATAATCAGACACAAAAATCAACAAAATAAATTTAAAAAAAAAAACATAAATAAAACCTAGCAGAAATGAGAAGCTAACTCACGTTTCTCCACGAGAAGAGACCATGGGCCGCTTAAGTTGAGAGCCCATAAACACCTCGTCTCTGGACCTCTTCATCTTCTCCAATGAAAACACCTTCTTCTTCAGCAACAAATCATGCTTCCTGAACTGCAATTTCAACCGGATATCCTACAATCAAAACTCTCTCATTCAAACAAAACCACAGCACAACAAGCAGATCTAACCAGAAAATTTTTCAAAAACTCACAAAATTCGAGCACCGGAATTTTCAATCCGGTCGGACCTCCGGACGGAAGATCACCTTCCAAGACTAAATCCTGCAACCAAACAGGTAAATTACATTACTTGAAGATAAAGGAACGTCGAAATTTCGGAGAAAAATAAACCAGAGAGAAAAAGCGAAAATTACAAAGAACAAAAGGAGATGAGGATCGTCTCTGTCTCTGTAGTCGCCGAATAGCAAAATCGTAAACAGCAAGCTTCCAACAACACCAGAGCTACCGAACAAAGCTGCTGTGAAGATTTGTTCTGAAGAATATGAGAAAAAATATATGATAATTAAATACACTTTTCTTCTTCTTCTTCTTCTTCTCTTCTATTTTTCTTATACAAAAAACAACAGAGGCTGTGCATACAATGTATGTATGTATGTATGTAATGTGTTGTGGGATATAAAAGACTTGGGAGAAAAAAAAAATTAAAAAAAAATAAAAAAAAGAGAGAAGGAGAATGGAAGGGAGGAGATAGTAATTTCGACGCTCGCTAGCCGGTCACATTGTGGATGGGTTACGGGTTGTAGCCGGTTAACACATCCAACGTGTACAGTTTAGGGCTTGGGATTGGGCTTGTTTAGGGTCAATTTTGTGGCAATTAGGGGAGTCCTAATTAAAAATCAAAAATTGAAGAAAACAATTGGGGGCATTTTGGGGATTTTGGAGAGGCATGAGAAGGGTGGGGAGTGGGAAGAAAAGGGTAATTTTGCCCATGTGGATGAGTTTGTGGATTTTTGTTGCAATTTTGATGTGGTATTGTAATTTGGGAATTAGGGTTAGGGCAAGTCCATAGATTTCATATTTGAGGGTTTTTTTTAAAAAAAAAGTAAATAAATAAAATTGATGGTGGTGAAATTTGATTATTTGTCTCTTGAGATTTAAAAAGAAAATAATGTT